>JACXGM010034134.1:0-12069 GCA_016801145.1 Umbra pygmaea | reverse complement strand
GATGTGAGGGGGGGTCATGGGGGGGGGTTAGGGGGGGCTGTGGATCGGTGAGGGGGGGCTAACAATGTGAGGGCGTAATGCGCTGACAGTAAAATAAAGAGGAGTGAGAACTCAATTAAAGACAGAGAATTGACAGGGCTGGGGGTAGCCTGCAGGAGGGAGGAGACAGAGGAGGGAGACAGAGGGGGAGACGGGGCGACAGTAGGGGACTCTCCTGCCTTAATGAGGCTAGCCTCAGGGCCTGGGAAACTCTGGAGCCACCCCGGACTGCACTTTAGTCACTGAAGGACTGAAATACACCTTTACCCAATAACTGGAAGGGTTCGACCTGTATTACCTACCGACACTTCAACCACGCAAAGTTGAAATTTGTGGTGACTGGAGAAGCTGACGATCCGCAAGGGACACTGAGTAAAGTTTAATTGGGTACTAACTGTATGCAATCAATAATGTACGTCGGCCTGCATAAAAGCTGAACGACTAAAATATTCTGTAAATTTAAAAAGTATCTTTTTTGCATTGTTAGCTGAGAGATTATTGGAAGACTTTTGAATTGTATCTACCAGTATACTGAATATAAAAACATATGTAACAGAATGCGTAAATATTCTATGATTTCTGAAATTTGCAGTATACAAAGTTATCATGGTAATCAGGGACGTGTCCAAAAGGTACAGCCTGATTCTGATGATGCCATTATAATTCTTTATTAATAAAGTTACCAATAAAGAGTTGAACCAAGCTGGTCACGAAAAGGTTTGAAACATTACTCAGGATTTTCTCAAATACCCTTTCAGAGTGGTTTTGCGGTTTCTTTCAGGCATCTTACTTTGAAGTGTGTACAGTAAACATTCAAAGTCCTGTTATTTATTTAATAATAGTATCAATGTGTATACTGTGTGTGAACTGTGTTTGTGTATAATCTGTGACGGGTGTATGTGTGTGTGTGTGTATGTGTGTGTTTGGGGGGTCGGTCAATTTTACATTCCTGTTCATAATTTACTGTGTGTGTGTACACAGGTGTGTGTGTGACTCCAGCAGTTTACTTCTCATATCCGTGGACATCTGAACATTTGTAGTATCACTCAACGCTAGGTCATCCTTGACTTAAGAAATCTCTACCCTTTCCACGAACAGTGCTACAGTTGATAAGATGCGAACGCTTGCTTCGCCAGTGAAGGCAGACCTTTCCTTGAAATCTCAAATCGGTATTGCCTATTCCAATCATTACTGTGTTAGGGGCTGTGCAAGCTAGGGAAAAGAAGAGGAGTGGAAACTTCACAAGAGACGTAAGTAGCAAAGTTGAGCTAAAGAAGCTGGAGCATGGAATCACAAGAACAAAACCCCTTGAGGGAAACAGAGAGAGAGACACAGAGAGAGAGAGACACAGAGAGAGAGAGAGACACAGAGAAAGAGAGAGCAAGCTTCTCTGCTCTGCTTGGTGCGTCTGGCTGCTCAGTTTTGGGGATGATAAAACAGTGGGGGTGACGCAGGGCTCTGGGCTACAGAGACACACTGAGAAACTAGCTGGTGTCTCACTGCTAAAGCACCTGCCTCAATGGACGGGCTGATTGCACAGCCCTGACTCATCTTTGGCTACATGTCTCACCCTGGGGAGCCCCCGATTGGCATGAAGATATTAATGGAGCGGAGCAGCGCTCGCTGCTGGGAACGGCAAACCTCCCACTGCGGGGATGCGGCGGAAGTCTACATGGGATCATGGAGCTTCAGTCAGTCCTGGGTTTTGATCTACACTGCCAAGCCCTTTTGATGTCTTAATCTGTTCCCGTATCAGGCTGGGCGGTGGGGGGCTGGACATGGGCTTTACTGACATCAGTAGCTCCGTCCTGGTCCCTGCATCACACTTCACTGGGTCTGGATCCCTCTGCCTGTCTTCATTGCCGTCTGTACAGAGGTGGTTCTGGGAACTTACCTGACGTGTTTCAAAGACATATTTAGGCACATGATGTTAGAACTAGGCCCTCATCAGTCCCAGGTGATCAGCTGAGAACCAATCAGAGAGCCAATCAATGAACTCTAATTAAACTTACAACCACAATGTTCAACCAGGAGGCAGTGGAGAAACGAGAGAGAGGGAGCGAAAGCGAGAGAAAGCGAGGGATGGAGAGATGAGGAGGGATGGAGATGCGGAAATGTGGAGAAAACATATAAAGATTCTGAGAAACGAGGGCTGGAAAACATTAACTGGGGAGATAAAAGAGGAGTGAACCATGTATTCATTCATCAGAAGTTAGGCACCCCCACCCACGGCTTGTCCCCAGGCTAAGAGCTCTGTTCCAGGGGAGCCCAGCGATGAACTCAGGAGAAGTGGGAGGGAGGAGGAGGATAGCTCAGCTCCAGAGCCGTCTGAGGAGAAACCTCCCAGTGAGGGCTGTCATCTCCTCACCGCTCTGTTCAAAAGACACCCCAAATTAAAAAGTCAACAAAACCGGGGCTTTTCAAATATCATACAGCTGCACTCGGCTCCGCCACGGAACAAAAACAAGAATCACCCCCGGAAACCCGCTCGTTTCGTCTTCGTGTCACTGAGAGCGCAGATGGGAAATGATCTAATAAGACGTTTGAAGTTAAACAGAGGTCTGTAATATAACATAATGCTTAATTAAAATTAAAATATCAGCATGGAGAGGAGACACAGCAGGGTCCAATAGGCACCCGCAGGTTAATAGCATCTCTACAGTTCCGCGCGTTACATTGTGTTAATCAGAGATGTGACTCGCAAATCTACGAGGCCTATCAATCACACTGGGATCTGAGGAGATGTGTGTGTGTGTGCGTATGTTGTGTGTGTGTGCCTATTCAATCATGTGTCCCAAAGACATCGAGGAGCATGTGATGAGCTGATTTGACCTCACTAATAAAGAGTTATTGGAAAGTCGTGCTGCACTGGCTATCGGATGCTTCTTACAAACACTGTTTGATTAGACGACTAAGGTCTGCATGCTGCATGCTTCGGAAGGAAGTCACTACTCTCAGAAGAGAGTTTCTTAAGATGGTATTTACATAACCGAAGTCAAATACACTTTGTCTACATCTAACTTTTGTGATGGCAGAGCTAAAGCAGTGCATGCATAGATTTGTAACTCTCGACAGAGAGATCTAGCAGAGGCAGCATCTCCTTATTTGGAAAGTTAAAACCCATTCATACAAAGCATAAAGAAAATTTGACCATTTTATTGGCAACAAACCGGAAGATTATTTTGGTACAGTTCCCTTATTTGTTTAATATAATACAGCAGCAACATTTGTATTGCGTGCTTTGCCTGATGTCCTGTTGTAGGGACAGGGTGCACAATTTTAGGAACAAATTTAAAAGTTCCATAGAGATTGTATATATATCCAGTGAATTTGTTGACATTCCTGGACTGGGGGAATCATTATTGTAGTACTGTTTCGATAGGTCGCTCACCTGCAGAGCTTATTTCACATGCTTGCTACCAAAAGCACAGGTGATAAAAAATACATGCTTCATTCCAGCCCAGAACTACAACATAGTTGTTAGCAAGCTAGCTGTAGCATTAGGTAATGTTCCAGCAGCATCCTAAATCAACATGTTATTCTTGGATGTATTATAGGAAGATATTTTCAGACCTCATAAATACTCACCGTTGGTGCACAAAATTACATAGATAAATTATATACTGTATAATGCCGCAAAGAACTACTCGTCAGTCAATGGGAAAATCATTTAAAATTTAATTAGAGAATTTCTTTTTTAGTTTTTACACAACTGGCTACATGAACTCACCCTATCTTAGTAACTAGCCTTCTGATTGGAAAATGAGCAGCTTATGAGACTACTGTACCACCTGGAAGATGTGTCTTAGAGCAGAGAGTGAGATACTTGTCACGTAAGGGGAGAGGATCGGGAGGCCATGAAAATAAGGAGCTAGCAGAGTTATAGGAAACAGGCAGAAGGAATGTGTCTAGTCCAGGCTCAGAGAAATAATATTACACATAGACTTAAACTTCAAAGAGGCTGTGCAAAAGGAAAATTCCCCCCGGCACCCAGGCTAAACTGCTCTCATTTAGTACTGCGGTAATACAGCAAATAAACAGATAGATAAGCACTCTGATAGAGTGCCACACTCTACGACTCAACCATGCCTCAACCAGTTAATACTACCAGCCCCTGAAATTAGGTGCTCGAACACGGTGGCAAAACACATTTCCTTAAAAACGGCAACATTTGATTGAGCTTTCTTTTGCCTAAATTATGGCGCACATTAACTCCATCCGTAGCCACTGAATTTAATCCATCAATTACCCGAAGAGCTGTTGCAGATTCTCCCCGTCGCTCGCAAATTGCGGCTCCACACACAGTCTCATGGCAGATTTGCCGCTCTCTATATTTATCTCGTTCCGATGCATATTTATTTTTAATTCTTATACGGCTGCAGGCTGCACCGTGATTCGCCATCCTGCACCAGCATTAGTGGACCAATAATAGAGCTTAGAATTACATGTGGAACCCTGTTGAAGCTTCATGGTGGGATTTAAGGTAGGACTTATCCTGTTCCCAATTATTCACTCCAGAAGCGAGTTTTCGTGGCTTCATGAAGGGGCTGTGAGAATTGACACGGGCCGGTCTGGTTTGGGCGGGGATGGGGGGGGGGTTTAGGGATATGGAAACAGAGAGAATCTTGCAGGAACTTAAATTCAGCTGAGTAGACAAAATTGTGACAAAGACATACACTCTTAAAAATAAAGGTTCTTCAAAGTTTCTGTGTTGGGGTATATGGTTCCTTGAAGAACCGTTAACATCTAAAGAACCTTTCCATTGTACAAAAGGTTCTTTGTAGTGCCAAAAGGTACTTTAGATTATAAAAGGGTATTTCACCATCAATCTCATGTGATCTTACATTTTTGGAGTAAATTTGTTTCCCATGCATTGATTTATTTGTGGTAAAGTGCCACAATCTCTGCACTGACCGCTATGAATAGATTTATGCTTCCTATATTAATTAGACTGCAAAATATATTTAAATTTATAGTAGTAACATAAAAGGCAACATGTTTAGTATTGGGCAGTTATGCATTATTTTCACATTTCTTAATGGCACTAAGAAAATCGCTGTGAAACCGCCGTTTTGGTTCTTCCTGGCACCTTAATTTTTAAGAGTGTACTGGAGATGTTTCTGTAATAAAAACTAGATTCTGACCCTCTGTGCCTGAATATTATTTGGTCGATCCTGACGTAGAGAGAATAATATTCTGTAGGGAACATGAATGTACTCGTCCCTTTCTGCCACTAACCTTTGGTCTTTAAAGGTGAGCGAGACAGCCGGGCCAAATCTGGTTCTCCAAGCCAACCCCGAATTCCTTATTCTGGTCCATCCCACCTCAGAACCATGCCAAAGAACGTGATGGAAGACCTGTACCTATACCTGTACATCTTCTTCACGGACGTCAGTTTGGGAAGATTCTTTGGCTCACTTGTTGTAAGAAGCCACCCTTTAGCCCCCTGAGGTTAAAACAAGATGCAAGAGAAGGAAACCAGCGCTGTGACTGGCCACAAAACATGTAACCAAACAAACTGCCAACCAAAGAAACCCAAAACCTTCTGGTAAACCAGAGTTAATAGTAGAAGTAGCAGGTTTCCTCAGCAGGGTCAAGCTAAATGTGAGGCTACATTAAGAGAAGTGATGCAATGAAAAAAACTGGAGAATATTTGTCCACTGTTCCAATGTGAAGCCATGGTAATGTATCACAGGCATCACATTCACTAGAGTAAACCTGGGAACATGAAACAAACACATTGTGGTTTGACCTTCTACTACCATTGACAGAAAACCAATCACCAGCAGCCAGCACCCATATCTCAACATATGCCTGAGGGCAACCTCCCTCTGCAGAGGCGGGTGGGGAGGTGGGGAAAAGGGCTGGACTACTGCATTTGGGGCGTGTGGCATCAACACCCCCCTTTTCATCCAGAAGAACATGACCTGTATATAATCCAGATTGTTTTTCTCCTTGCGGAATGCCACTGAGCGTCTTGATATTTTTTCCTTCTGCGCATGTTGTCATTATATGCTGAGAGAATCTTTGGCTGTTTGATTGTACAATTACTATTGTTAAGGTAACATGAGGTGAGCCCCCCCATTCACCACCCACCTCACTCCGGTAAGATTCTTTTTGCAACAAAAACACAAAATGACACTACTTTTTGAGAAACATTTTCTACTGAATGTTTTATACTAACAAATCACACTCCCTGTTACCCTGCTGTTAATACATTTTACAGTTCTGTACATTTTGTAAAAACCTGCAGCTTTCAAACTACTTTCCTGCAATTTTACACTTTTAGTCGGGAAAGGGTACGTGGCAAGGGTCCCAGTGAGCACAGTAATTTGAAAGACGTCTTCTCAACTTCTATTCAATGTATTTTCAACGTCTTTTTCAACGTCTTTTAAATGTTTTGTGTAGGGATGGAGGCAGAGAAGGGAGGGAGAGAAGCTGGAATGGAAGGAAGCTGTACTTTGTACTGCAAAAGTGATGACCTGCATGCGTCTGGGCTTTCTTCTTAACCGTTCTGTGTTCTCTCTTCTAGTCACTTGGATTTGTATTTTTCATCTACTTTTCCTCACATCCTGAATTTCATCATATCAGTTGAATCTACTGTCATGACAGCTGTAGATTGCAGAATTTTTCCTCATATGCAGGGTGACATTCTGCTTTTTTGCAACATTCTCTTCCAAACAGGAAGACACGTTACCACACACACAAGGTCATGCTTGCTTACCTGGGCGCACCATCTAGTTTGGCAACCGCTCAAGCCGAGTATAATATGGGAAGAGATGTTGGGGTGTGGATTATGAGGCAGCGATGTTTGGATGGTAGACCTGGAGGAGGCTCGCTGGCTGGGGAGACAGGGTTTTCAATCGGGTTCCCGGTCCTGCTGACTCCGCGGGGACCCTGACAGACAGAGAAGGCTACAAACGAAAGCAGCTCTGGGGGACGAGCCTCATTCTCTGCAAAACAACTCCCGTCAGAACAGGGCGAACGCTAAACTTGAAGCGACACCAGTCACAGACACCACCATCACAGACATACTAGCAATAAACACACAGACACAGTCACATACATACTAGCTATCAACTGCCGGCAGCATAGCGCCCTGTACTCCTGGATGGGAGACCTGTGCTGCTGGTAGTGGTGTTCAAGGGCCTGTAGGGGGAACTCTTCCCACTGGTCTAAAGATCATTCCCAATGCCCCAGGGCAGTGATGTCCTGCTTAGGGTGGCATCTTTTGAATATGACATTAAATGGGTGTTCTGACTCTCTGTGGTCACTAAAGATCCTATGGCACTATTTGTAAGAGTAGGGGTGTTAAACTTGGTGTCTTGGACTAATTTCCAATCTGGCCTTAATATCATCATGGCAACCTAATCATCCCAAGCTTTCAATTGGCTCATTCATCCCCTTCCCCCCCCCACTTCCCCCCAGGCTGTTGCTGTAAATGAGGAGATGTTCTCAGTCAACTTGCCTGGTGAAATAAAGGTAAACTAAACACGCAGCTGCAGACCCATTGGAGAAATCCTGTGTGCATAACTACATTTAACATTTTAGTAATTTAGCAGACACTATTATCCAGAGTGACTTACAGTAAGTAAAGCGACATTCCCCTTGGAGCAACGTAGTGTCAACGAAGTGTCAATTGCTCAATGACACAACGCCATTTGGCACAGTCTTGAATTTTTCTGTGACATTCCGACTACAAGGTTGACTCCCTAACCTGTGAGCCATCTGACTCCCTAGCTAAACATGCCTCTCATCGAGTGAGCCTTCCCCCCCCCCCCAATTCCCAATTCGTCGGCAGCTCCGCAACTCCTTGGACAGATCTGTGGGTTGTCTAGGGGCGCGCACATGGTTCATCCAATCACACGTTGCAGAGCCACCAAATCTTTTCACACTGCTCATCCTACAAGGAAGCCTTTAGTCAGATCATGCACGGGATGATTAGGTTCACCAACTATTCTTCCTTGATTTAATTTACAGGCGCCCGATCTGGACGGAGTTGTTGGAGAGTGACGTGGCGAGGTAGATGATTCGGCTTGTCTTTTCCAAACCCCGTTTTGGAGGTCCGAAGAAAGCCGGGGAAACCATAGTCGGGGCTTGAACCACTGACTATCATGACGTAGTCTGTCCTACAATGCAGCGACTTAGCGAGTGAGCATTATTAATGACTGTAGACATAAATAAAATAGATCAGAAATCTCCGGAACTGTCTAGGCACACAAGCCTTTTCCTCACTCCCAACCCGCCCTGCATCATCCCATCCATGTTCCCAAAGGACCAGCATCAGTCCATGGTAGCCACTGAGGTGAAACACCCTATACTGGCCTGCACCATGTGGACATCACACCCACTACAAGTGTTTCAGTGTCAGCAGCGGATCCACACGGCTAGGGGAACGTAGTGGGTAACTGGATCCTCCGTGTTGCTCTGTATCCTGGCGGCCCTCTCAGTCAGTCTGAACTGGGTTTATACAATGGATGAATGAGAGTGAATGTGAAGTGGAAATGCTTAGGCAAACAATCCTGTTATAATGTTGGGTTCAAGTGGAGAAGCTTGAGCCCTTTAGCCCCAACGCAAGATGCTGTTCATCACCTTTTTTTTTGCAGGCTGGAAGCGCCAGGATTCCATCTCCTCTGTATCTCCCTCTCTTTTTCCACTCCTTTTCACACTCACTCCATTTCTTCCTCCATCTCGTCTCTGCGCTCGACTTCTCCCTCGTGTCCTCGCTCCCTCTGTTCCACTACCTCTTCGCTTCCTTTATTACTGTCATGGAAGTAATCAGTTTAGCTGCGACACGCTGTTTACTGTGGTTTCGCAGAATTCCTTGTCAATATTCAATTAATTTGCACAACACACAGGCAAAAGATTAAAGAAATGTATATTGGATTATCAAAGGCACGCAAGCAGCCTGACAGTGAGGTTGAGTCATAACAAAAAAATGTAAGCAATTACTGTGGTTTATTAAAGTTGTTTAGCTCTACGATGTTAAATCCCTGTTATTGACACTCATACATTATAACTGACTATGAGAATTACAAATGCGATGGAAAACACTATTGGGGGTCAATAAGCTGTAAAGTGTAAAGTGTAAAATGTAAATTCACTTTAAGTTATTGCACCAAAGTCTTCGCTACATGGTGACTAAAGCTTGCCAAAGTTTACACAGAATTTTTTTAAGATAACTTTTCCAGACCCAGGGACTACTATCTGTAATCATCTACAATTAAGTTAATAAAAAATATTATTATTATTAATTTTAATAAAAAATATGGCCAGTGTTTTATAGCTTGTAACTACACGAATATTCTCCCAAACTCTCACCAATGTTTTCTCCTTGTGGAACAAATTGTATGAGCTGTGGTATTACCTGATCAATGTCCTCGCTAAGCACAATATCTATACGCATCCTGTTGTAGTGTAATTTATCGATCGTTGGCTGATTTCTGTGTACATCGCATTTTCATTCTGAGAGTCCTGCCACTTGTCTTTGGCCAAGTTGCCATTGGAAAAAAGAACTGGTTCTTAATTGGTTTACCTCACAGGTATCAAACCATTTAAATGACTGCCCATTTAAAACCTAGATTGCCAGGTGAGGGGGGGATTCTAACCAATTAGTGACCTAATCAATCAGACAGGTACAAGGTACAAGCGAACACCTGCATATGCACTGTGTGCACAATTATTAACGGCAAGTCAGTATTTTGACCATATTCGGTATTTTGACCATATCATCGTTACTATGCATATTTTTCAACTGCAAGCCGTATAAACTGGAATGCTTATTGGATTCAAGCATATCAGGTGATGTGTATTTGTGTGAAAGTGAAATATACTGTAAAGGAATAACAAAGCACATCCTCTCTCAACTATGTCCTCATGACACCCTGCTCTGCCACTCTGTATACCCACTCTTCTATTGCCTCTCTTCCTGTGCACCCTCTACCCATCCCGGTTACCTGGGAGACATGGCACAGCGTCGTGAGGTGAACCGAGAACGCTAGCATGCACCCAATTACCAAGATGTTTTTAACGCCACGTTTGTCCCCAATTTCACTTTTCCAAATCCTAAGGACAAGCCATGAATGTTTACACTCGAAATTGGGGGACAATCTGTTTTTAGAGCTATTAAAGTTAACCAAGGATAAATGTATGATTGTGTTGGCTAGGACTCAAACTAGCCCATTAAACTGTGATTGTACGCGGGGGAGGGTAGTGGGTAGCACCGGTGGTATGGCGGGTGCGAGGTTTCCATGTAAACAGCCTGCATAAGGGCATTATTTTTCTAAATCCTGCCTACTGGGGGCTTAAAGGTAACATTGAAACGGCATTACAGCAAAGTAGTATTTCTGTTATTGTGGGAAAGGTTCAAAAGTTCAAATCCAGGTTTGGCCAATACAAACGCCGCTGTCCAATGGCAACAGAGCTGTCTAAATTAGCATGCTAACCTTCCTTATCCAACAACTAGAGCAAGATAACTGAGCATGCTCACAATGAGGTCGGGGATGGATTCAACATGACTCTACAAGGACAGACACGGCGAGAGGTAGCTTAGCTTTGATGAAACATGATGAAACATTCCGACTCTGTATTAACTATCCAATCTAGAAGAGTACATCGTCTATTCCCATGTCAGATGAAACTACAGCACAAAAACTGTTTACTGTCCATGTTTACAAGCCCACAATGGAGTCAAACCTAGACTAAAATGCTGATTGGGAACTTCTGTACATGATTGGAAGTTTAAAGATAATTACAGTTTCTTGAGCATACTGTACTGCAGTTAGCCGCAAACTGCATTTTCCCTGAAACGGTGCAGGGAATCAATTTTAAATATGATCCTTGGTAAGAAAGAGATGCTTGAGCTGAGAGGGAGTGGGGCACATGATTAATCAGCATTGGTCCATCTGTTTGTGGCCAATATGCCGGAAAGAAGAGGGGCAACATACAGTGACCAAGAAGGGCCGAAGGGCAGCAGGAGGTAGAGAGAATAAAAGAGAGATGTTGTAGTAATGAGAGAAAATGCTGAGCATCTTGTGTCAACACTTTAGTCATTTAGTGACTTACAAAATGTAGAGACATCTCCATGGAGCATCTTAGAGTTAAGTGCCTTGCTCAAGGACACAATAACATTTGGCACAGCCGGGAATCAAACCGGCAACCTTCTGAACACAAGTATGACTCCCTTAACACTGAGCCACCTGACGCCCCAGCCAACTCTGTCCTGAAGTGCTAGGCTCAGAGCCCTCCTCGGGCCTGCAGCTTGTGTTTCAAGGTACTATAGATAACCCCTATGAAGCAATAGAACTGGACACAGCAGAAAGTTTGGAGCGTTGATTGTGTGTTGTAATGCGTCGTTGTAATGCTTCCAGCATCCACTGCACTGAGGCAACCCCAGTGGGGACAAGCCGCATGGGCTCAAAATCCTCCCACTGCTACTCCATTCTCTGGCTTGCTGTTTCTTTCACCGGGGCTCCCCTAATTGTTTGTTTGTGTGTGCGTTCAATGCCCGCCGCCACCAACCACTAGTGATATGTTGCTGCAGTAATTGGGGGGAGCTCTGTCATGAAACGGCACTCAACTGCAACACGTTTGATGAAGTGAGCGCTTTAATTTGGAGTCGGGCAACTGAAATCACCGTGCGAGGGGGAGGACGAGACCGGAGAGAGAACGAAGGGAAAGAGAGCCATAAAGAAGGAAGAAAAGAAAAAGAAATGTAATCTCTGAAGAGATGTTTAATTGTCACAAAAAACACATCAGGCAATTTGCGTAGCATCCGTGGAGGGCGAGTGATGTTCTTGTTCATGCTTAAGATCTCTGTCTGGCTGCCAACAAATCCAACAGTGGTGAATCAAGTGGTCCGCTAACCCAGAGCAGCCAGGAGCACTAATGGCTTTTCAGAGAGGAAACCAACAAAAATAAACAAACAGAATAGCATCAACCATAACTGCAGTCCCTTTGGATGTTTGTCAGAGAATGAAGAGAGGAATAAATGTGATGGAGGAATAAATCCACAGTGGGGGGGGGGGGGGG
>JACXGM010034133.1:0-12029 GCA_016801145.1 Umbra pygmaea | reverse complement strand
TGTGTGTGTGTGTGTGTGTGTGTGTGTGTAAAACACTGGTCTGATGGCTCCCCTGGTGTGGCCTCCTGCCTAAAGTTCAGGCAATTACATTTTCCGATTGGGTGCATAAACAATCAGTGCGATCTCAATGGGTGTGCCTGATACAACAGTGGTAATGGAGTATACCCAAAACGCTTCAATCTAGCTGAAACTACAACAGGACCATCCAAAACACCCTTGTGAATGCCTCGGGATACCCCTGCGTGAATATCCAGGAAATTTATGAAGCCCTCCACATCTCCCTTCGTCTGAAAACATCTACACTGTACACAGAAACAAACTGGACTTTTCTGACTTTTCCTTTAGTCGACATTTACACCACATTCCAAATTATTATGCAAATTTGAATTAAGTGTCATAAATATTCAATATTTCTTTTTCAATCAAACTCATCGATGGTATTGTGTCTCTGGGCTCTTTGGATCAATTTCTTTGAATCTTTGAATCAATCTCAGACACCTGTGATAATTAGTTTGCCAGGTGAGCCCAAAAGTAGGCCACAGGTTTCAAGCAGTATGTGAAAGAAAAAGGATCTCTCTGCTGCGGAAAAGCGTCAAATAGTGTAATGCCTTGGACAAGGTATGAAAACATTAGATATTTTTCTAAACCCTTAAGCGTTATCACCATACTGTAAATAGATTTGTGGCTGATTCAGAATACAGATGGATTCATGCAGATAAAGGCATAATGAGGAAAGTCACTGCCAGACAAATTCATCTGATTAAGAGAGCAGCTGCAAAAATGCCATTACAAAGCAGCAAACAAGCTCAAGGTGTAGGATCCTCCAGAGGCTTGCAGTTATATATAAACCTTCTATTTGGCCAGCTCTAACGAATGCTCACAAGCAGAAACGGTTGCAGTGGGTCTAAAAATACATGAAGACTAATTTTCAAACAGTCTTGTTTACTGATGAGTGCCGTGCAGCCCTGGATGGTCCAGATGGATGTAGTGGATGGTTGGTGGATGGCCACCATGTCCCAATAAGGCTGTGACTTCAGCAAGGAGGTGGTGGAGTCATGTTATGGGCCGAAATCATGGGGAGAGAGCTGGTAGGCCCCTTTAGGGTCCCTGAAAGTGTGAAAATGACCTTGGCTGAGTATATAGAGTTTCTGACTGACCACTTTTTTCCATGGTACAAAAAGAAGAACCGTACCTTCCGTAGCCAAATCATCTTCATGCATGACAATGCCCCATCTCATGCTGCAAAAAATTCCTCTTTGTCATTGGTTGCTATGGACATTAAAGGAGAGAAACTCATAGTGTGGCCCCTATCCTCCCCTGACCTCAACCCTATTGAGAACCTTTGGAGCATCCTTAAGCAAAAGATCTATGAGGTTAGGAGGCAGTTTGCATCAAAACAACAGCTCTGGGAGGCTATTCTGACATCCTGCAAAGAAATTCAAACAGAAACTCCAGAAACTCCCAAGTTGCTAGAAAGCAAGAATTGTGAAGGTGATATCAAAGAAGGGGTAACTTAACATGTAACCTGCCCTGTTAAGATGTGTTTGATTGAAATAGCTTTTGATTCCAAAATTACCTACTAATGCTGCAAATTCAACAAATGATTTACAACCTATATTATTTTAATTTGGAACAGTGCATTTAGTTTTTTAATTTTGAAAAAATAACTGTTTTCATTGGGTGGTTCGTTCAATGAAATTTGACTTATACCCTAATAGTTGGTGAATTGAAAATTATACTGACTGTTATTTGCATCGGCTATTTGGGAAAATCAGTGTAAAATATAATTTGCATAATAATTTGGAACGTGGTGTAAAGTGTCCGAAAAATGTCAATAGTATGTTCCAGAACCTGTTGTGTGTGAAACTTGTTTTCTGTGACTCTGTTTGTGTAGAACCTTTTCTGTGTGCAATCTCTTCTGTGTAGATCCTGTACTGTGTGGAACCTGTTCTGTGTGGAACCTGTACTGTATGGAACCTGTCTCCAGACCAGAATTCGTTCTGCACAGTAGATGCCAGGGCGTACTCCAGTGGGTTTGGCGTAAGAGCAGGGCAGGGTCTTGTGTGAGATGGTCCTGACAGGATGGCAGCTGTCACAGAGCAAATGAAGGGATGAAAGCAGAGAGCAGTCTGGGCCTCAGGGGAAAGACATTCTGCTTTTAGCACACAGCCCTACATCCATACTGAAAGACCCTGGAATACCACCTGACTGTCTCAGTCCTTCTGTTGTAAGCACATTATAAATGAAGGGATGTGTGTTACTAGTAATGACAGTGAATAGGCTGGTGAAAGTGTGTTGTAACCAACTAGTCTGTTGGCCTTCATTAGTTTGTATTGTAAAATCAATGAGCATTCTCTGTCCTCTAACTGCACTCGCACTCTGACACGCGTCTGAGGGACAGTGGGAGGTGGGTGTTCTAGCTCTCAGTAATGGGGGATCTGGGGCTCACCTCTGGTGTGTCTCTCCCTCCCTTGCCGGGCTGGTAATGCTACGAACATCTCTTATAGTAGCACTAAGCGGTGCGACCCAGCAGCCCAGCTCATTAGGCAGGTCTGGACTTGATCTTATGGCTGGGTTCAGTACTTAGAAACCTGTGGTCCTACATCCCTGATTTTATTGTAGCCATCCAAATTATACACACAACATAGAAGAACTCTTCAGTAACAGTCCTTAAGCAAAACTATAGCCTGACTGTACTCAAAGTGTGTGTGTGTGTATGTGTGTGTGTGCGTGTGTGTGTGTGTGTGTGTGTGTGTGTGTGTGTGTGTGTGTGTGTGTGTGTGTGTGTGTGTGTGTGTGTGGCCTTGTTTTTGTGTGGTTGTGTGGCCCTGAAATGAGGAATTGGGGAATTGTGGTTTATGGCTTAGGGGTTAGGTATAAGGAAAAACTATTGGGCATAGGGTTAGAATTGGGGTTACTATTATATTTAGGCATTACCGATTAGGTTTAGGGTTAGGCATTATTCCAAGGTTAAATTTAGGCACTAATGTTAGGTTACTGAAGTTAAGGTTAGGGTTAGAGTATGGGTATGGTTAAGGTTAGGGTTAGGGTAAAGTTTAGGGTTAGGTTTCGGGCTAGATAATTGGGAACATGGATTTTTAGGTCAAAATCAGTTTTCAGGGCCCCACAAAGATAGAAAAACAAGAATGTGAGTGTGAGTGTGTTTGAGAGATTTCTTGTGATATTGCATTTCTACTGGTCTAGCCCTCGTGTTGGCCTCTGCTGACTGCCCTTTACTGAGAGTGTTGGGGGGGTAACCTATAGGAATATGAACTGTTCTTATGTTGAATGTCACGATACCTTTCAATGATAGAATAAGAGACATGAAGAGTGTGAGCGAGAGTTTTAAAAGCTCTTGATTTTCTATTGAATATGCAACACTCATCCAATCAACAGCCCACCGTTCCATTTCAGAAAACAAAACCGTACAATCACACCTAGAATAAAACCAGAACAGCCCCCCAAAAAAGGAGTCCAACATTTCAAAGGCCTTGTTATGTCTCTGTTACGATACAAAATGGACATCTGTCCAATACCTGAGAGAAACAGAGGTGTTTACAGCAATGATGCAATGCAGAACTCTCCATTGCATTTCACCAGTACAGAGACAGACAGACGGATAGACGGAGGGAGCGAGACTGAGATATTAAAGCCCCCTGCTCTTTTGGACATTTTCCGCTTAACATTAGCTTGAGAAGATGACATGCTTTTAGTGGCATTTTATTGTACAGGGGGTTACTCTTTAACTATGTCATTAGGAGGGAGGCACTGTTGGAAGCTGCCAGAACCGAACGCACCGCTCAGGGACGTGCTAAGATGATAGGAGAGAGAAAGGGAACATTCCAGACAGAAACACACCTTTCCCTCTGCCAGAAACCTATAGTGATTGGCTTCCACTCTTGGAATTTAGCATATATGTGTACCATGTTAAACCAAACATGTCCTTCCCTTTTTCTGGCCTGATGGGTATGTACTCTTGTGTGTGATACAACAACCTACTGTCCTAGTTTTCTTCTCTGATTCCTTTGCTCATCTGTTCGAGTCCCCTGGTGCAATTCTGGGCTAATTAGGGCCCGTCCTCACTTCTAGCCTGATGTATATAGAGGGGCCGGCCACAAGAAACACTTCTTGCAGATGTATTCACACACTCACTTCAAAGCCTTTTTCCCATTGGGCAGTTTCTTTCTGCTGGCTCTTTGAAAGGCTTTGAGTTTGCTTTTACATTCTGTTTGTTTAAGTCATTAGTGTTGTCACAATGGGTTTGTATCACAGTTGGTTTTTGGACCGGCACTAAATAAATGTCCTAGATATTAACAGTGACACATCATTAATGGGCTTGTAATTGGGTTGTAACTTCATCTGAACTGGTTTGGTTGTCTGGATGTGAGGAATAGAAGTTAACACATTTCCTATATTGTCAGAAGCAACAACGTAGTCTAGTTAAAGGACAAATGCAGAGTAGATGAAATTCTTAATATAGTAGTTTCAAATGTTGCCATAGATGATTTATGTAATATACAATGCTGTGCCTGCAAATGCATCAGAGAAAAAACTAAGTGCATTTTGACCACTTCTGTATCAGTTTGTTGTTGAAATACCACAACGTCCAGAATTCATAGTGAACTTAGTGCCCGCCCTTCAAGCGAGTTCCAGTGACGTCGAAAGTAACCTAAGCCGGTTGTCTACTAGCTAGCAATTCATAATAACTAGTAAAATTTTCTACTAGTTTTCAATATCATCCTAGAGCTATATGCCCTACCTTGCTGCAGTGGGTACAGCTTAATCTGTCACAGATTCATTTCAAAATGAAGTTGCAATCAACACAAAGATACAGGCATCATCCATCAACGCCTGTGACAGATATCGCTCTGACGTTAATTTGAGGACTAATCCCCAGTCGAGTGACTTTGTCTGTAGCTCGATAGTTAGATAAATAGTTAACTAAATCTTCAGAAGTCGATTGAAAGCTATATCACCTACCTAGCTCCAATTCATACAGACTGTGCAATATTCCGTGACCACCGGGCCGCCTACCATGGACATGGAGACAAGGCGAGCCGTCTGTTGGCACACCAATTAAATTGTTGTGCTGCCACTCGTCTGATTCCAAAAGTTAAAGATTCTTCTAATTCTTGAATTTCTGACCGTGAAGGGATCAGTGACAAATAATATTTTAATTTCTCACTGTACACATCTGAGTTCC
Organism: Umbra pygmaea; assembly: GCA_016801145.1. Lineage (NCBI taxonomy): Eukaryota > Metazoa > Chordata > Actinopteri > Esociformes > Umbridae > Umbra > Umbra pygmaea. The sequence goes on along the minus strand of JACXGM010034133.1, from coordinate 6,826 downwards.
CGTCAGACACAGCCAATATGACCCAGTATTTGGGTGCATTAGACACTCCTACTGTTGCCATTGATGTTGCAGATGACACTTATGTTGTAGTTCTGGATGGGTTTCTAACTGAGTTTTTAAGTAATTGTACTTATTGTGTACATTGAGTCATTGTAAAGCAATGCTCCCCCCAACATTAACACAAGCATCTATAGCACTTCTTCTTATGAAGGGGAAAGACCCAACTGCCTGGGCTTCAGGCCCCTTAGCCTCCTTAATGTTTATGTAAAGTTGGTTGCAAAGTTGCTAGCTTGGTGTCTGGAGGTAGTCCTCTCAGCAGTCATGTCAGAGGAACAGACAGGTTTTATTAAGGGTAAATATTTTTTATATTTTTGGTCTTCAAACTCCCCTGGATGCAGAGGCCTTTAGTAGAATTTAATGGGAGTACCTATTTGCTATTCTCAATAAATTAGAAAATGTAGTTCCTGTGTCAGGATTTTTATGCATTTCTGTAAGCTAGCGTCTGTACTACTGACACTTGCTCTGGCTACTTTGCCCTGGTATGTGGGACCAGGCAGGGTTGCCCTCTGTCCCCCCTACTCTTCGCATTGCTATTTAGCCCCTTTCGGTGACTTTGCTGGCCTTACCCTCTTTCCAGGGTGTTTCACGGGAGGGAGTTGAACAAAGGTTGTCATTGTATGCTGATGACATGTTGCTATATGTACATAACCCTGCAACGTTTTACGCTCTATTCTGCACATTTTGGAGAACCTCTTTTTCTGGTTACAAGCTTAATCTCCAGTGAGGGCTTCCCAATCATTCCGGGAGCATTGCAGCTTCAGCAGATAGACTTGCCCTTTCATCTTAGTCACTCTGACTTCAAGTACCTTGGAGTGAATGTGACTCACTCATTGCCTGCTCTCTTCTCAGCTAACTCCCCACACCTCCTTACAATGATGAAGGCTGATTTCCAGAGGTGGGGTAACTTACCACTGGCACTTATAGGAATGATCAGTGCTATAAAAATTAATAGTTTGCCAAAATTCATTTACCTTTTTCAGCCTATCCCATTGTTTTTACCCATGTCCGTCTTTAGGTCAATCAATCAGGCGGTTACCTTATTCATATGGGGAGGAAAGGTACCCAGGCACAGTAGGTCATTATTTCAGAGAAGCACTGAAGGATACACCTTGTTGCCACCTAGAGGGTCTGTCTTGCACTTCTACATTTCTCCCTGCTTTACTATGCTCTGCTCTCCCAACATATCCTTCTCACTTCACTGGCAAACCTGTAGTACTGTCAACACAAAAAATCTGGTACCAGTTCTGTCATCATTTTAAATTATCCATTACATCCATTATGGGCCCTATTGATAACAACATATTTCTCCCATCCCTTGTTGACAATGCCTTCACTCTTTGAAAAAGGAAAGGCATTAAGACCCCATGATCTTTTTTTAAATTGAGTTTTTTCTAGCTTCCCCAACTTCTAAGCCTCTAAACACGATTTGCCTCCATCTCACTTTTTTGTTACCTGCAGATGAGACATTTTGTATCCTCTAAATTGTCTGGCTTTCCCGTCCTACCCCCCACCCAGTCCTGGGATGTGTTATTGACTCTTTTACCTCAACAGAAAGTACAGATTTCTCAGGCCTACTCATGGATTATGCCATTGGACAAACACTCCACTAACATAACAAAATCTGCCTGGGAGCAGGAAATGGGTGTTGAATTGACTAAGGAGTAGTGGGATAGGGCGATTGATAGAATAAGCTTAGCTACACCTTGGCCCGTGTAGGACTTATTTAGTTCAAGGTGGTTCATAGAGTTAACTTCTTCAAGTCCAGACTGTCTAAAATCAACCCTTCTTTGATGGATGTGTATGACAGATGCCTTGCCTTCCCATGTGCCCTCTATGATATGTTTTTTCTATGCTCTAAACTGAGAAATTGTTGGAACTCTATATTCCACATTTTATCTGAAGCATTTAAAATCCACTTGCCACCATGCAGATACATTTTTTGGGATCCCAGGAGACTCCCTTGGGTTAAACCATAAAAATGCATATATTGTTACATCACAATTAGTCTGATGTTGGCTTTTGTTGCAGTGGTCCACTCAGCTTCACTTAACCTGAATGACATTATTTCTTCTTATATTTATAGTTATATTTAAGATTGTCCAAGTATATACAGAAACAAATCCAATGTAGATAATGTGCTTGACCTTTTGGTATATCCAGTTCATTTTTCGGGATACTGAAGGTTTCCATACACATTGGTCCATGTGAAACTCGGATGATCTAACAAAGACAGTAATCATCTTCTTGGCTGGAAATGGTTGAAAGCAAAAAATGAGCCCTGTCCCACTCTTTACAACAAACACTCTGTCTCTGTTACAATTGCTGGGCATTTTTCACATACAGCGCCAGTGGGAGTTCACCCTGGGCTCAATAGCTTCACTGGCAGATGCTTGATTTGCCCAGCTCCTGCCTCGCTGTATTTCTAACTCACTGTATTCCGCTAAATTTCGACCTCGCTCTATTCCGGCTCAAATATGTAGCTATGGTTGTATATTGCCATTCAATAACATTTGGTCAAAGTTTAAATCGTCCAGCTGTTTGTGTATTTCATTACTTGCACTAGTCATTGTAGAAAACTGAATCCCTCTCCGACTCTTGTTATTTAGTTGCATATTTAACGGAAGAATGCAATATGTAGTATTCTCACACTAACAACGAAGTGTTATTGTCCGATCTACTCGATTCAGCGGCGGAAAAAATAAATATCAGGAAGTCAAAAGAAACGCCTCCCCTGAATATAGCTGTAGTTTTTAAAAAGTGTGTAGTGTTCCTTTAACGCTTCACACCTCATGGTGAAATATGAATAGGTCCTCAGGGATTAGCACTGGAAGTGTGTTGTGATTAGTACTAGTAGGATGTTAGATGGTGCGTGGTGGTTGCTGCTGGCTGTGGCTTGTTCTGGAAGCTTCTGATTACAAGGTGGCGCATGAAATGTGGTTTGATGATTGGTGAACACTGGGTGTCCTGTTGAGCTCTGGCTGTGATTGGCAGACTGTGGGAGTGTTGTGGCTATGGAGAGCCTTGATTGGCATGTAGGATGATGGAATCGTGCTCTGATTGGCAGTTTGAATGGCCTGCCTAGTGAGGAAAAAAGTTTGGGCTGTCTGTAGGCGGTGTGGGTTTCACTCTCAAACTTACAGACGCACTCTAGATGGCACACGCGCACACACAAGCACACACGCCCGCTCTGCTGGTATTGTTTACTTATTCACAATCATGTTTAATGTCTTTCTGAGCCTAAACACTCACAGATCACTCCTCATCGCACAATTAAATCTCAAACACATAAGTGCAGTCTGACTTATATTTAGGTTGTCGATAATAAATGGGATGGCAGCTGTTAAAACAGATCTTTAGAACAACAGGTTCTAGGTACCGACTGTAATCATAGGATCAAGTCCAGTACTGCCTAATGGACTGGGCTGTACTTTGTAAGTGCTGAAACGTAACCCATGTAATGGTATTCTCACAGCCAGCATTAGCCTACAGTGCAGATGTTTACTTGCCATTCGCAGACACGGCTGTCAGTTTGCCGTTAGCTAAGCGTCTTCATCTGCCCAAGATTAGCTTGCAGTGCCCAGTTCCTACCACCCTTCTCCTCTGAAGAATTCACAGAAATGAGAAAGTGCACACTATGTTCTCTCACTCCGTCCCTGCCATCATCTCCCTAATACGTGTGTGTTGTGGCTGTTAAACAGATGTTTAGTGAAAGCAGCCAGAGACGATCAGTAATTGGACTCTTTAAACAAGTCATACTGGTGAGTCAAAAATAAACATAAACGGCACATCCCAACCTTGAACCACACTCACTACTGGCTTTGTTCCTTTCATATTGACCCATCTAGACATCTAAAGAAGCTGGGATGCCCTTTGGTTCAGACCAAGGAGAAAAAACAGTGTGATCTATAGGGAGTTTGATGTCAAGAGGATGTCTGGGAGCATTGGGTGCAGCAGTTGTACCCCAGAGAATATAATCACCATCCCAGAAGTCTGGTCAGGCCGTCAGTTAAAGAGACGCTAAAGCTCCCCATGGAACTCATTAATGACAACGTTTTCAGTGTCTGGCAAAATTAACACACAAAGGAACAAACACATGCTTTAGTCTAAACTCTGGCAAGCGCACACTTATTCATAGCTCTCAGACACTTCCCTGGTGTCTTCTATGTGTAGCATGTGCACAGGTGGAATGGCTTCGGTTGGTCCATGATACTTGACCTTCAAGCCGTCAATTCTGAATTGAATTTCAAATATCTCTTGAGTTAATTGAAGTATCATTTATTTAATTACATGTTATTTATTTAAATTGACTAGTTACAGCAGCATAGACATGTTTTGCCATGTACTGTGTATTCTGCATTAACTGTGTCATTATGAAATAATTTTAAAAATATATATTGTTATCCACAACTATTGTATATTAAATAAAGAAATCTGTGTTTCCCTTAATAATAATTACAGTAATTCCCCTAATAGTTTTAAACATCATAATACAATTCTCAAACTGCATTAGATCAACACTTCTTTTTACTTTTCTCACAGAAATAATCACATTAGTATTGAAATTGTATTGTGTCCATCTTTCACAATTCACAAACCTTGGATGAAAGTTTTCACAAGTGAATTTAACTTTTAATGTCTAATTACTTAGTTGAATTAATTTGGAATGCGATGCATTCGATTCTACTTTGCACTTGTTGCCAATTTCAAATTGACTTCACTGTTTGAATTGAATTAAATTCAGAAATTCCAAATGTAGTTCAAACCTGTCAGCTTTCACGATAGAGAGAGACAGAGGAAGGGGCGGCGAGACGCGTGTGCTGACTGGCAGCATGGCCATGTGACTCGGTGTGTGTGTGATGGAGATGAGTAATGGCCTCTGACGTATATCTCTCTCTTGTCTCTCCCTCCATCCGTTTAATCATTACAAGCCATCAATCTTTCCCTCAATCTCTCTGTCTCATCTTTCCTTCCTCTCTCTGTCTGCTTCTCTTCTATTTGGTCACTGTCTTTTTCATCCGTCCCTCTCTGTCCATCTCGCTTCTGCTCTCTCTCTCCTTTCAGAAAAGTGAAATGATGTTCCAGAAGATATTACGATATTCTCTGGGGCTATCATTCAGATAAGACCTTTCTTGCTCTTACTAAATTCAATAGATATTTATTGACATGGGATGCTTCGTTTATTAACATTTTCAAATAAATCCTAATTGCAATGCTTATTAAGAGGAACTGTGACATGTCATGAGAATCAGAATATAAGTAAATAAACAGTAGTGTGTGCCAGTCAACAAAAAGCCACAAGGCATGGAAACACCAAATAGGGCTGATATGTTTTATTTGACCACTTTGACCACGCAAATATTTTACTGCCTAAACTGCACTGTTTCTATGGTCAGGTTGTCCTGTGATGACCAATCACTCTGGCCAGGTTGTGCTGTGATCACCAGTCTTCCTGGCCAGGTTGTGTTCCGAGTTTGTTTATAATTTGACTGTCGTAGTGATGGCCCAAGGCTTTTTTGTCAGCTTACTGAAGCGGGCCTCACAACCAGCCACCTTGGGGTCTATTTTTTCATCTCTTGAAAATGTGTAAATTTGTGTTACCATACTAGAATATACCAACAGATGCTGAGTTTTTATTTGCCCTTGAAACGGCAACTCTTACACTACTCTACATGCTGGTTCTCAATTTGATGTTTGTTGGTATATTAATTAAAGCAGAATGGGCCCCCCACTTTTCTTCTACATATAGAGCAATTCGTTTTACAACCAATTGAACTATTATTCAGCCAGATCCTAATTGGAATTTGATGTTAACATTCCTTTTAATTTCATGGAAATCATTACTGGCCTTGTCTCTTAATACACAGCCAGTGGAAAGCTACCAAGGCTGCTTTCATTCTCTCTCTCTCTGTCTCTGTCTCTCTCTCTCTCTCTCTCTCTCTCTGTCTCTGTCTCTCTCTCTCTCTCTCTCTCTCTCTCTCTCTCTCTCTCTCTCTCTCTCTCGCGCTCACGCTCGCTGTCTCTCTCTCTCTCTCTCTCGCGCGCTCACTCTCACGCTCGCTCTCTCGCTCATTCTCTGTCATGCTGTCCCTCCATGGTGTCTCCACCCCACCTATTAGCCCCAGGTTAGTTTTACAGTGAGAACACTGCTCCCTCCCTCACATGTCAGATCCACTCCACCATTGCCCCCCCCCCCTTCCACAGACACACACTATCATCTGCTTGGTGGTCCATTATGCTTTAGCACACTGCCGTGATTGGGATTAAATAAAGATTTTAATGGGATCATTTGTCTTCAGTACGTACAGTACATCAGTGTGGGATCATTCCACGTGGAGTCTGTTGGTAAAGATAATGATAGTCCTTACACAAGCTCACTAATTCTATAAACTGACTTTTTTATATATCCATGGCAATTACTCTTAACAAACCACTGTGGATCCATTCTATTGATTTGTTGGCGAGCGTACGCACTCCTGTACACTTGTTGGCCTACATGCACTCACGCTCTCTATCTCTCTCTCTCTCCCTCTCTCTCTCCCTCTCTCTCTCAATTCAATTCAATTCAATGGGGCTTTATTGGCATGAAAGTTTTTAACAATGTTGCCAAAGCATTAACAAAATATACAAATAAATTATATACATATATACAAAACATAATAACACAGTTATATGAACACAATATTAAGATAATTTAAACAAAGATTGTTAAGCAATATGAAAATAAAATTATAATAAATTAAATTCTAATAAAAAATCTTCAATATAT
>JACXGM010034132.1:0-12069 GCA_016801145.1 Umbra pygmaea | reverse complement strand
ATTACCACACGAGGAAGTCATTGTGGTGTCCGAAAATGTGTAGATAGGTGTACATCTAGTGTACACATTTACTCAAATTATTCATAATGAATTATTTGCACTGATATACATCCACCTCAAGGGAACCCATTCAATTAACAAGTATACACACGTAATTTGCGATGCTAATAGTAAAATCACCCATGTCTTTACTCAACTTTGCCATGAGGAATCCCCCCTTGGATGGGTGGCTGTGAAGAGGACAACAGCTATCCGTTAAAGACATGTTAATGAGGACACAATTTATGATGCCAGCAAGTGCGTAAAATGCTGTTTAATCAAAAACACACACAAACACGCAGTGTAGCCTAATTGAATGAACATTTGGCACACTGAAAATGTGTGTCAGGTGTTTGGATAGAACAGGTACACTACTCAACTCGCTGCATTCTTTGTGGCTTGTTGTATTTTACGCAACATTTCCATGAATCATGGATGTGTTGATGACATTATTTAGGAAATATTAGAGGACTTCAGGAGACGTGATGTTGAAATGCGTGCCAGCCACTTAAATGCCCAGAAATGCAGAACGGGAGTGGAAAGCTTATTTGACAGAAGAGTAATCTCGGTCTAATAATAGACTACATTGCAAAAATACTACCATGCATTAATAACCTCGTGATTCAGTGAGAGTGAGTCCAAAACATCAGAAAGTAGGCTATGTCTTGTGACATTTCTTTATTTACATTTTGTAAAAAGAAAAATCTATAGAAAATCATCGTTATAATAGCAATCCGCCATGGAAAAGCGCGCCTGCTCTTAAAGGGAATGTGAGATGACGATCTGGTTGGTTTATTGCACGTTACGCCCAAACCACACCTATGAGTAATTAAGCTACTTTAGACCTACCCATTTTAGATATGCGTCGGGCGCAAGAATCATTTATCCCGCCGTTAAATAGCAACAGTGCCCGGGACCCTCCCACAATGTAACTTGCGTTTCGCGTTTGATACTTGCGTTTCAGATCGTTAAAATAGGGCCCTGTATGGTGAATAGTTCTACCAGGCAGTACAGTATGTGGTGAATAGTTCTTCCAGGCAGTACAATATGTGGTGAATAGTTCTTCCAGGCGGTACAGTATGTGGTGAATAGTTATTCTGTTATTCTATCCCAAAAAAAAACAATCTGACATTGAGTGCATGCTACAGGCTGCCATTACCTCTTTATTACACCCTAAAAGCTCACAGTAAACGAACTGCCACTACCTGTCCTCAGAGTTTATGTTACTAGGTAATTTGAACTAAGAAATTGAAATTCTCAAAACCTCTTCTCGCATGCAACAATCTCTTGCCTATTCCATCATACATTGTCTTCTTAATTGTACTTAAGTGTAAGTAAGTATTGTCTTGCAATTGGTATGCCATGGCCAGGTTCTAATTTTAATAGAGAATTGGTTCGCAAGCTTGGTTGAAACAGTAAAGGTGTGAAATAAACTGAAATGAATCATCCAGTTTAGCCTGAAATCATTAACTAGTCCTATACAGTACTAAATTCAATGCTCCTTCAAAAACCTTGGTAACCATCATTGTAGTAATGTTATCAGAATACGTAGGTTTGTCATCCAGTCAGTGCAGCCCTGAGATTCCACAGCTGGCTTGTACAGTCAGCTGTCCCACAACAAAATTACAACATAACAATTGGTGAAATGTGGGACAATGCGTTATGGGAGATGATTGGTTGGGAGACTAAATCAATATCCATATCACACCGGGAATTTCTACTGATTGACTTATTGGGTAATGAAGGCCAAGTATGATGCATGGTTCCATCAGAATGTCTGGGAATGAAATAAGTTGCTCTGCCTTTACAGCGCTGCTAAGAGTACCAGTGATAAATCAAATACATCCAGATGCCTCCACTCTGGGGAGGTAGAGAGGGAAGTGAAAATCAAGAGAGTGTAAAAATTTTGTGAAATAATGATAAAGAGAGGAAAAGGCAAATCTGAATCAAACTGAGGATTGTGGAAGAGTGACAATTGTAGAGAGAGCAAAATAGCGAGCAGGGAATAGAGAATGAGAGAGAGATAGAAAGAGGAGTGACATGGAACAGGTTTGAAATTATTTGAGGAAACACCAGGTGTACTCAGTATTTAGAGAGACATCGGAAGACGCAATGTCCTACATCACACACTTCTGCAGCACACAAGAATACTGTTTACTGCTTGGAAACCATTTATTCTAATATGAAGGACAATCCAACACAGGAGACGTGACCTGTATCACAGTCATTTTAGTTTACACAAAGGTTAGTCATGAACTATTATGACGTACTATGAGTACAGTTGCAAAGAAGGGTTATATAAATTTTTACATTTTAAGTTTATCAGGAAACAGAGTTTTAGTAGCTTGCATGCATTTTATGTAGTATAGACTACCGTAGATGCCCTTTGGAGTTCTTCTGATGAAGACAATAATTATCAAGCCCACCGATTGGCCAGGTCACATGGATTGTCTGTTTTGTTGTTAGTAAAGTTGTTTATCATTATCTAAAATATAAACCATCAGTTTTGTTTATACTATTGCTGTTTTTTAATATTTTGTTATTGAGCATGAGAAAAAAAATAACAGCAGTCGCACAAGACCACAAAACAATTTAGGATGCGCCTCTGAACAGAATGTCCCTCACGTTCCCTACCCAACTGCCCCACCCCAACCATACCCAGGCCACCACAAACACCTTCCCCCCAAAAAACAATACCCACCCACAACCCTACACAGATAAATAGCACACAGGTTTTCAATGGAACTGCTGAAAAGATGTAAACCTATATGTCATGCGATAGGTGATAAGTGTTCTTAAGCATGGTTTAATTCATCACTGTTAATGGTTTGACATTGTTTGTGTACACTATTTTAGATTCAAATATGTTTATTTTTTGTATACCGTACATTTTTGCATCAGCACCACTGTAACCTATCCAAAAACTTATATTCCCCAACGCTGTTCAAAATGTAGTTTTGACCAATTCCATTCATGAAGTTGGGCAATCAAACTAAACTAAAAAACAAACACTATGTACATTTTAAAGTTTTTACCTTTCTTTGCATGTGTTGATAATTGTAGTCTTGAACACTCTTTTATCACGTGGGTATTTCTACCATTTTATACAGACTCCCTATTGGATAACTGATAGAGATTAGTTCTATAGGCCCTTATAGTCTAAACATGTTTGGCAGGGGAGGTCCTGTCTCTTGTTTCCCCACTGATAAAGCAGACGAGGTAAAATGTGTGAGAGATAGTGATGGGAAGTTCAACTCAGACCTTTCCGAGTCATTAAGTAAAAAGAAAACAAATCTTTACAGTATTTTCATTCATTTGAGTCAGTAACGCCCAGAGCATGCCAGACCCCCCTTACCGGCGAACGAGAAATTGCTCACCATTCAATTGAACATTTACATATTATATTTTACAATTCTTTTTAACTTAGAGGTACAATTTGTAGTTTTTGGCCGCTAGGAGTCTCTCAATCAAAACAATAACACTATTTTGCCAGTCTGTTTTATCCAACAATAGACTAATTTTAGCTACACATGAACATGGACATACTACCTATATATGCAATGAATTAACAATGATTATTGTAATGACTTATGAGCACTATTATTTTGAAATGGAAAATCCGAGTTTGTGTCGCCGGCAAATCATACTGCAGTGATGCTAGCTGAACGGTTCTTGCCTGTAGTTAGCGCCGGCGCTGTGTATTGTTAAATATATTATAGCTTTATTTACGTTATGTTTAGATACGGTTATTCACTTTATTTATAACCGTTGTTTAGAAATTAGAGCAACTAGAGGAGTCAGTAAATAACATGTACACTGAAAAAAAATGGACAGTTGCATTGTCAGGTTTACTTAAAAATAATATGTGTGATTTCCACAATATACTTGTGTAAATCACACATAGTAATTTTGAGTAAATCTGACAACGCAACTTTCAATTTTTTCAGTGTATGTTTGTGTTTGAATATAGAGTAGATGTTCTCTCCCTTGCTTTGTCCTTTGTTCCTCCAGTATCATTGTGTTCTGTTGAGTTTAGAGACCTTTTAGACAAGCTCTCCTCCCAACCAGATGCTGGCCACAGGAACATCCAAAAATGACATAATCGGATGTGACTTCATCATTCCTGCTCTCCTGCCGTAGTTGACAGAGGCATCCTGGGACCAATCTGCCTAGCGTTTTATGACAGCTTGACTGCATTGTAGGGTCACAGTTCCTCCTTGTTGTTCTGTTTGTCATGCATTTCTATGGTCATTGCTTACGCATGTTTTTGGGATACATGTTTGTGATGTACTAATAATTTGTGTGTGCTTATACACACAATGTATTCAGCTTTGCAACCCAAATGCAGTGAGCAAAATTGAAATATGCTACCATGTAGTTGAACAAAGGTACTTCTGCAAAGGAAACTTAAAACTGAATACCGAAAGACAAATTCAACATTGGAACTACAGTAGACAGTCTGTTAACATATCTTCACACACTGTGTACACATTGTGCTTACTGTTGGAAAACCACATCTATTAACAAGGTAACCAGTTTTCAATTTGAACTTATTCTAACCTCCACTATTTCACTCAAATGTTGTTAAATCTTTTGTCTTTTTTTCCATTGTGAGAAATTGAATACACCTACACTGTATCTCTGTTTCAATACAACTTAAAAAAATGAAACTCAGGTTAACCTCTAAAATTGTTTGACATTTACTTTATTCTAATGAAGAATTACACTACATTATCTTTAAATACTGTATATTATAAGCAGTGTAAACTCATAGGCAGTCTTAATGCAACTCATTATGACTTCTCCAGTCCCGAAAGCACAAGAAAGGTTTGCTCCAATATGCTCAAAATCATATTAAGAAGCCACAGAGGTTTGGGGATTCTGTTCTGTGGAGCGAAGAAAAAAAAACTGGAACTTTTCAGCACGATGGATCAGCCGTATGTCTGGAGGAAGAAGAATGAAGCATATGCTAAAAAATAACACTCTGCCCACAATCAAGCATGGTGGTGGCTTGTGATGCTCTGGATCTTTGCATCCTATGGCACAGGACACCTGTCAGGGAATCCTATGAGAAAACGTCATGCCGTCTGTGAGTAAGCTGAAGCTTGGACGTAATTGGACCTTCCAACAGGAAAATTATCCCAAGCATACCTCTAACCAAGGCTTGGTTGCAGAAGAAGTTCTAGAGCTTCAGTAGCCATCACGTTCACCTGACTTGAAACCACAAGGAATTCTATCTGAATTCCTGCTGGGGGCGATACGTTTCTGTAATAGTCTATGAGAATGAGAGACATAATATACTTGATTTACTGAGGTAATAATCATTTTCATAATGTGTATCTGATCTAAATCGTTAGATTTAAGCCTTCTGCAATTTATCATGATGTTCATTTTTTGATTTATGGTCTCGTTGATTTTAAAATCGGACATAAAGCAAAGGGGCGTTTAGGGCGTGACTTTGGCGTTCGGTTGTACGACAAGACACTCAAAGGAGCTGGCAGTTCACTTTTTCCGGTAAGTAACATTACATTTTGTTTTAATACTGTTTTTTGTTAGCATCCCAATTAATATCAGTCAGCTAGCAAGATTATTCCTCCCTTGCGTCTAAAATTGTCACATCCACAACCAAGATGTCTGATCTTAAAACACCAATGGGTGACGTCACACATGGTTATATCCAGTAATTAATCTATGCTTTAAACATATAGAAAATCTCAAGTGGGTGTAACGTCCAGCCCTGGATAGGATGTAAAAGGGACTGTTTAGTTTTGTAGTTACTACCCTGTGTGTTTGTTGTGTTTTGGTTCCCCCTTGTGTTGGTGTCATGTATTGCGTTATGTTCTGCTTCTGATTTGGTTACGTCATTGTTAAGTATATTTCCCAGGTGTGTTGAGTTAGTTCCCTCCCTGTCTCGTCGTTCAATGTTCTCTGTTACATGTTCCTGCGGTGTCGCTAGGTTTCTAGTTTGGTATAGCCCCACAAGGCAGAATTTGTTTTGCTCTCTATATTTTCAGAATAAATACCATTGAGTTATTGCATCTCTCTGTATCTACACTATAACGGAGCACCGTGACAGTGGGATTTAAAGAATGTGGTTGCAGCACGCAAACCCAAGAATATTACTTAACTGGAGGCAATTACTCATGAGGAATGTGCTAAGATTAATTAGAAACACCACCAGAGGCTGGTATCTGGCTATGCATCTTGTTTGCAGCAGGTCATAAGAGCAAAAGGGTGCTCTACTAAGTACTAAAGATGCTTGCCATGAAGGGGTTGAATAATAAACTGTATCTTCACAGCACCATCAGGGGCGTCGGACTGGGGGTAAAATCAGTACTGATTACCAGGGCCCAAAGGGGAGAGAGGGCCCTTGAAACGTCTGGAATATATTGGGGTTGAGAAACATGGGGGGCCATCAGGACTGCCTATGCATAGGGCCCAGGATCTTGTGCTACACCGCTGAGCACCATATGTAGAAATAAGTAGCAACTTACCAGGAGATCTGTCTAATTTATATTAACAAGAAATGCATAGCAACTTTAAAGCTATATTGTGTAAGAGTTGCTCCCATCTAGCAGTGAAATTGAATATGACAACCAACTGGATGTTACGTTCTAGCCCCTCCTGCTTTTGTAACCAAATGCTATTGTATTGTGTGTAAAGAAACCGTAAGAACAATAAGAGCATGTTTAATAACAGTAACAAATATGTTGTACACACAATTTACTTGAATGTATTGTCAGTGACTCATGTGAAAACATGATTACATTTGAAAAACATTCTCTTGAGTCGGTTTTATCCAACAAAAAATTAATTAAATTACTTTTAGCAACTCATGAACATGGACACTACCTATGCAATAAATTAACAATGATTATTGTAATGAATTACAAGGGTTATTATTTTTAAACGGAAAATCAGAGTTTGTGTTGCCTGCATAATATTGTGTTGCCAGGCGAACAGTTCTTGCCAACTGTATAGCTAGGGCCAGGAGAATATGTGTGATCCTCCATCTTCAACAGGCTTTCGAATCTGTCGACAGTTGTGAGTAATCTCCCCCTGGCATTCGAGTGTAAAAGTGCAAATGGCAGAGCTTGAATTTCCAGGTATGTCCCTCTTTGGCGAATGTATTGTAATTGCTTCCGCAATTCGAGTGACTTCCTCGTATGTATTCTACGCTTATGAGAATACTTTAATTAGTTGTTGGAAGTAATTGCACATGAACGAGCACATCATTTTGAAAGAACAAAGGTTTTTTTGCTAAGAATCAACTAAAGAAAAAATACACAATGTAGCTTTAATGCCAGTTTTTATTCAGTTTAAAACTTTTGAATTTCTTTCTGATTTCTGGCTAAGACAGATACATTGGCATTTTATAGCACAGGGCTGAGTACTATATATCTTTCTCTAATGATTTCTTTCAACTATGTTCAAGAAAGCTTCAGAAAAAGGAGAGAAGAACGGAACGTCATTGGTAACGGCTATGTGTTGGATTCAGGGACATCTCCACACTCCCTGCTGAGTCACAGCCTTTTCAAGTAGAACCAAAAGCTTTCTGTATCCTACAGCTGAAATTAATCAGATTAAACCTGGGCAGAACATAAGCCTTATCCATATTTAGCAGTATTTCTCTCCAGCCTGAGCTCCTCCCTGCCCTGACTTCTTTTCCAAATCACTCCCATTATTTGCTGGTTGGTTAAAAAAAAAATGGGCCTTGAGGAGTCATAGTGAATCCTAATCTAAAATTTTCTGTCATTTCTCTGTTTTGTGCACCTGCCAGATTCTCTGTTTTGTGCACCTGCCAGACACTTTCTGAAGTGTCTAAGGCCAAGTCTAAGGCAGAGTGTGTTGTGACCACCCAATTGGCTTGAAAGTCATGTATGTCTTGTTTATTTATTCAGAACAGGTGCTTCCAAACTTCAACCCGGTTGATGATATCCAGTATCACTGGTATAAAGAAAATAGATCTGCTCAGGCATTTGCCAGACCTAAAGCTGCATAAACAACACAATAGCTTTTCACCAAGTCTAAATATGAGCTCCTGCATTGAGGCTTCATCATTGTGGATTAAAGATTCTCCCAACACCTTCAATGCTTCAGGAGGTTTTCCAAGTAATCCCTTATAGATTGCAGAAAAGCTAGACTGCTTTTTCATTCTTATGTTCCACTGTTCATTGTCGCCAGACCAGCATCCCATTATTTCAATTTGCTAATTTTGCAAAACCTCATATAATAGATAGTATATGCTACTGTACTGCTATATACACACACACTGCCTGAAGTATAAACTACTTACAATGAATAACTTGCAAGGGCAAATAGGTTTTTAGTGCATGTATCTAAATGTCAAGTGTGTATAGTTTTAACATATATAGTAAATGCATCCAAGTGTTTTTTTACAGTGTTTTTTACTACATTTAGTATTGCCCTTAAGAATGGGCACATATTTTGGGGGAACATAAAAGATCTGGCTTGACTGAATTCATCCATACTTCATGTGTGAGCGGCCATTTGCAAGTTCACACCTCTGTCTTAGCGTGTACTCTCTAGGTTTCTGTCAGGGCTGGATGCAACCACCGCACTGTGTTTGTGGGTCTGTGTGAAGATGAGAGAGAGAATGAGAGCGCTCTGAAATGGTGGATTGCATCTTTGATATTGCCTCACTGGTTCCCTTTGTTTGTACACAGTACTCAGATTGGCATAGTGTTTTAGATGTGAACATGCTGTTTTTCATCAATATGAGCTGTATCCAACAGAAGGCCTGCGTTCTGATTGGATACCTCAGTGGTTAATTACAGTAGCCTGTGTTCTGAATTGGACACAGTGACAGGTGATTTTTCTCTGCAGCATCTTGGCAGTGGCAAAGAAAGTGTTGCATGTTGTTGTAATTAGTGACTAGCAAACACTTACAAATTGGTGCTACTGTTCTCTCTCTCTCTCTCTCTCTACCACCACATGTTCACTGCAACACTTTTCTTTCTATTTTTGTGTATTTAAATGTGATAACTGTATATGATAAATTATATATCCCCCACAATGAAATGATTGAAGGGAATGTGTCTGTATAAATACTAACACATGATCTCTGACACACTACAGCTTGATTCTGATTCAACTTGAGTCTAGTAAACTTATCCAGTATCTAGGATGCCAGTGGCTGATTTTGAATAGACGTGGGTGAATTAGCCATCTTAGCAAAGAGATCCAGCTCTTACAACATAATATCAAGTTAAATGTGTTAGTCACACACTATATCTCAATTCTCCACAAGGGGAGGATAATTTGTGATGGACTGGTTAAAGGGTACTGCATCATATGTGGGGTTTAAAATTTGCGGTTCCCTTGTTCACGAATGGTAAAGAGTGGCAGAGAAAACTATATAACAAATGAATGTATTGTTGATTGATCCAAGAATGTTATTAATACTTTCCTGGTAAAGGTGTGAGAAGTCCATGGCAGGCCCTGTTGCATGTAATGGTCGCAGGCCCCCTGCAAATTAGGCTATGCTTTTGTGTGCAACATAGAACTGCATAGTGTAAAGAGTCACTGACCCATCGAAATAGCATTTTCATAACTTTTAAATATCAGCAATTACAGATTTGACTGCATTTAGCTGGTCACTAAAAGAGAAAGTAGTGCCCTGTTTATGTGCTAAACAATATAGCTAGTGTATGTTAATGCAAGCAGGTATGCTTATTATCCTTTAGTTTTGTTAACCACACAATATCCACTAGCTGAAGTCTTTCAAAATCAGACCATAGGCTCCTGGTCACATCAGAAGCAGGCCTATGGTAAAGTCATTGGATGGTGTGACAGTCCCCCCCACCTGGAGTGCCTGAGTCGGTGGCTCCATGTCCACTGACTCCGTTTACATGTCTTTTTTGTCTCTTGGACTGTTGTCATCACATGTGCATTGTCCAGTAAATCACTTTCTTCATTAATCTGTCTCTTAGTTACACTCTCAAAAATACACAGCTATTTGATTTCAATCATTAACTCATGTTTTTTTAGTTCCTGTGTCTGTTTGGTTGGTGTGGTTCATAGTTATCCAGTGTTTGACTCATGGCTGTCTATTTATTTTGTGTCAGTGTTATTCGTATTAAAGCATTTCAGTTATCCTCCGCATTTGTCTCCGCTACTCCCTGCTACTGTCATACACGTTACAGACAGTCACAGACAACATATTTCACAGCGGTCACTGTATTATGTAAAGATTAAATAAGTACAACTGTTTTTCAAATGTGTTGTCAATGCTATTTTGTTTTTGTGTTATGTTTCACCAATATTTCTTCTTAAACAAACACTCTAGACACCTAAACACCTTAATATCGATGTGCCCCATAATGTTGCCAACCTTCTCAGAGCGTTCGGTAATTCCCAACCCGGCCACCATAAGTTGCCCAAAAACCTTCCTTTATGTCATTGCAACATTTTAGAAAATACTTAATGTTAGTTTTTAACACGAGTTGATCTTTGAATCGAGTCGATAGAAGAATGAAACAGGACAAATAAATATCAGGAAGTCAAACTAATGCATTTAGATGTATTTTCTAAAATGTCACAGGGATGTAAAAGATGGTTTTTGGGCAACTTGTTGGGAATTACCGAATGCAAAGAGGTGTATTTAATCGGCACAACGATTTTAGGTGTCTGTTGCCTTCCTTTAAGTAGAAATGCTTGAAGACTGGAAATGTGATGTTTTACCAAAAAAAGAGTCAACAACCATAAGTGCAAAACATAGCATATAAGTAAATAATTGTGACAATTCCCCTGTGTTCCTATGTTTTGCCATTCGGTGATTCATTTATTGTTTCCTCTGTGTCTGTTTAGTTTCTAGTATATGTTCATGCTCTTCCCTTGTGTTTTTCTTCATTATTTGCTAAGTGTATGCTGTCAGGGTTTCCCTGTGTTTCTGTATTTGATTTAGTTATCCATTCCAGGTTTTTGGTTTCTCCCGAATGTGTCATTGTATTGACTTATATGGTCCCTACTGTAGTTAAGTTTTGGTCCAGTGTTCACACCTGGGTTAGGTTGTCATTAATTCACTATTTAATCCCTGCTGTTTCTCCCTGTGCTGTTGGTCATTGTCTCCTGTTAGCGTTTTTGTTGTTTTTGTAGAGAATTTCTTTCATTGGGTATTTTGTTAAATAAAACCTTCACCATTAAGAAATGCATCTGCCTCCTGCCTACCTTCCCTTACAACTTTGACAATAATCAACTTAGGTTAACAGTGCTTAACCTTAAGTCCCTAATTAAGACAAAATGTTCAGGTAAATGGAGTTCATATCTTACTGGTGACCAAGATTGATATTTTCTTTACTCTTTATATTTGTTTTATATGTCACTGTTAAGATATGAACTGCATTTATCTGATCATTTTGTCTTAATTAGGGACATGTGAACACAACAAGTAACTGAAAAGTAATCGTAAAAGTAACTTCACCCAACACTGGTTGCTTGTGGGCCCCACATGATGTGACCTACTTGCTGGAAATTTTTCTGTCCAGTTTTGAATACTTGCAGACATATTTGAAATATGTCCTAAAATTCACCAGTCTACAACAAGAACATATTTTAAAACACCCCCAACACAAGGCTGAAAGCTACACTCGAGCTATCAAGCTTCCAACATTGCAATCGTCCATCTGCCATTAAGGAATGCCTCCTTTGATATGAATGGCAGCTGCTATAACACTTGCTTTGCATCACATCCAATGGCAGTATCCAAGCTTCACAAAATGTTGAGGTTACATTTTTCATACACTACATAGCTGCTGTGCAATTTCATTGTGTCTAGTAGAACAACATACAACAAAAAGTTAGTATTTGTGGTAGTGGTGCAACGGATCGTCATTGATCCGTGATCCGTTCGGATCAATATCTTCGGTTCGGCACACACGTGATCCGCGGATTGATTACTGAAATGTTCAGTCCGCGCACAGCATGGTCATGGTGAGCGGAGGAACGGAGGAGCTTGGACGTCCCGCGTCATTTAAATCCCCTGTATGGGAGCATTTTGGCTTCCTTGTT
>JACXGM010034131.1:0-12069 GCA_016801145.1 Umbra pygmaea | reverse complement strand
TCATCACACACATATATATACACACACCCTGTTCATATAGACATACATACAGTCATCACACACATATATATACACACACCCTGTTCATATAGACATACATACAGTCATCACACACATATATATACACACACCCTGTTCATATAGACATACATACAGTCATCACACACATATATATACACACACCCTGTAGCCCACCACTGTTGAATGTCTCAGTTCTTAACCCCACCCACTTGTCTGCTTCATCCCGGATGAGAACTAGGTATTTTGGTCCCCTGATATAGACTGGTACACTCTGTTTTCTTCTGTGGGCTAGGGACATTTAGGAACGCAATACGTAACCGCATATGTGTTATATTGGTTTCTAATGGAAAAGGGGCATTAGTAGAATTTACATCCTAATCTGCTGGTTGACTTCTGAAACTAAGCAGGGTCAGGCCTGACCGGTCTCTGGATGGGAGATCAGTGCTGCTGGAAGTGGTGTTGGAGGGCCAGTAGGCGGCACTCTTCCCTCTGGTCTAAAGATCACTCCAAATGCCCCAGGGCAGTAAAGAGGACATCTGCCCTGCGTAGGGTGCTGTCATTCAGAGGGGATGTTAAACAGATGTCCTGACTCTCTGTGGTCACTAAAGAGCCCATGGCACTTATCGAAATAGTAAGGGTATTAATTTAAGTGACTTTGATTGTTCTGTGTGTATGTGTGTGTTTGTGTCTGCTTCTATTCTGTGCAGGTCCAATCAGGAGGTGCAGACTGGATGCAGTGTCTGTAGTATTTGTCCTTGTTCTGTGTCACTTCATGGTGGTTTATCCCTTATGTGTTTTGTTTTGGTTGTGTTTCCCGCTCTGTGTCACATGATCCCGTCACATGTTTTGGTTAGCCTATCAGTTCCGTTGTTTGGTCCACACCTGCACATCCTTCCCTCGTTAGTGTGGTATTTAGTTCTGTCTGTTTGTTAGTTCTGTGTAGTTCATTGTTCTTGTCCAGTTCTCCCTCCTTGTTTAAATAAAGTACATTGCTTTGGTGAAGACGCGCCTGTCTCCAATCCCTATCCATACTGCGACACAGTGAAGCAGTTGTCTATCGTTGAACACAGGCTAGGAACTTGAGGCTAGAATTTAGGACATATACATTGGACAATAGATGATTGGAAAAATATGCCTGGTCTGATGAGTCTATTTCTGCTGTGACATTAAGATGGTAGGGTCAGAATTTGGCGTAAACAACATGAAAGCATGGATCCATCCTGCTTTTATCAACAGACCATGCTAGTGGTGGTGGTGAAATGGTGTGGGGGATATTTTCTTGCGCGTTGTTCGGGCACCTTATTACCAATTGAGCATTGTTTAAATGCCACAGCCTACCTGAGTATTGTTGCTGACCATGTCCATCCCTTTATGACCACAGTGTACCCATCTTCTAATGGCTAATAATGGTATTTTGGTAGTTAGCGTTCCCCCTGCCTCTGCCATGCCCAGATTTGTGCATCAGATTGCCCAATATTAAAGCATGATTCACTCCAGAGAACACATTTCCACTGCTCCAGAGTCCAGTGGCTGTGTGTTTTACACCACTCCATCTGATGCCTGGAATTGCGCATGTTGAAACACATTTCGTGAAGCTTCTTACGCACAGTTGCTGATGTTGCTACCAGTGAAAGTTTGGAACTCTGAGGTGAGTGATGCTCTATGAGTTTGCGTGCTCTACCACTTCGTGGCTGGGCTGTTGTTGCTCCTACATGCTTCCACTTTACAATAATAGCACATACAGTTGAACGGGGCAGATTTAATAGGGCAGAAATTTCACAAACTGATTTGTAGCAAAGGTGGTATCTAATGACAGTGGCACATTCACTGAGCTTTATAATATGACCCATTGTTCTGTCATTGCTGGTCTATGGAGATTGCATGGCTATGTGCTGCATAGCAATGGGTGTGGCTGAAAAACCTGAACTCATTAATTGGTATGGGTGTCCACATAAAAACTTGTTGGCCATACATACTTACATTTTAATAACTTATTTATCCCTGAGCATATTATCTAGCAACAAAGTTACATTAGTCCCAATCTCTTAGTGGCTCTTGGATCGCTTGTCCTAAGGCTAAATGCCATAGAATGTTTTGCCACTGTAGATTCTTCTGATGTGGACAGTTCCAGTTCCGCTGGCTTCGTTCAGCTGTGTTGTGTCTGAGGGGGCCCCAGGGCGTATCTGTTAACAGCCTGTCCATGTTCATGGTCAACCACCTGGGCGTCCATCACCACAGGCTCCGACTGGGTCTCCCTTGGTCTACAGAGGATGAGGGGCCTGCCTATATGTTAATGTTTATCCCAAGGGGACAGCCGTGTGCTGGGGCTGCGACAGCTAATCTGTGCTGGTCCTCCGTATGACTTCTCTCGCTCCCTGTCTAATCAGGCTGCTTCTTTCTCCCATCCCAGAACACTTTGTGGTGCGACAGTGCCTCAATGGCCTTCTGTGGTAGGGAAATGGGAGAAGTTATGCTGCAAGGTTTGGTGGAAATGCTACTGTTCTACTAGAGTTGGATGCAATGTCTGTGATTCAGGGACCAGAGTGTAGAGCATTTTTCTTTTCCATGTAGTGTGTATGCTTAAACAACTGACAGTTGGTGCACTTTACTGATAATGTTCCCTGGCAGGAATCTAATGGGATCTTCTCTGCGTCTGAGAACATTAACTTTTCATTTTTACTTTTCAGAGGATATATTTTGATGATGTGATATTTGTCATTTGTTATTTTGCTTAGCGCTTTGCTCTCTGATGTTAATGGAACATTAGTGTGGGTGGGGCGTCTTAACATGGCTGTATGACAAAGTGAAGCATTCACGCTGTGGCAGATCACTACAGCATGGAGAGAAAAATATTGAGAAAGAGATGTTGGAGAGAGAAAGAACAACAGATTGATTCCAAGAGACAAGAATGATGGGAAGAGAGAGCAAACGAGGAGAGTAAAAGAGGAGAAATATATTGAGAAGACCATAATTCTCCATCCTCCAAGATCCGTTCTCACACCACCTCCTCATTTGGATCCATGCAAATACAAAACTGAGCTGATTGAAACGGCCAGCCGGGCATTGATGAGGCCCGGATGAAACAACATGAAGCGTTCACCAACTCAGTAAAATTACCTCTCTTGGCCAGAACACAGGGTGTCTTAACTAGTCCAGGGCAAAAGGTGACTAGTCCAGGGCAAAAGGTGACTAGTCCAGGGCACATTCACTTATATGAAATAGAATCCAGGGTGTCTAGCTAATGTCCGCCTATTATCAACCACTACCTATTTTCAGCCACTTCTAGAGGTTGGAGAAATACATCTACTCAAGTACAAAATTGACGTTCACTGAAAAACAACAGTTTGTTTTGCTATTAAGAATACCCTTTCAGCTAGATATCCAACGATTTCCATACAAATGTATGCAGGTTATTTTGTGGGGGGGTTTTAAAAGTGAATGCTTTACCATTTTCTGTGAGATGTTGCAAATCTCTAAAATAGATCTAAATGTGTTGCTAGCTTAGTTGTCTAAATGTCCATATACATGCTAGTAGCCAGAAATTATTCAATCATTACTGTTAACCACTGACAATTTTTACCGTATACTGGAAGGAAACGTTTTGGGCAAAAACCCTGCTTTAGAATCCACGAGGGCGCATTGAACTAGGCAAGGAAAAATTGATCTGTCTCGATAATTCCCTGACAGGAAGACAAGCAAAGAGCTAGCTTTCTATTAAACACTTTAGAGAACATCACTATGTGGCTTTTTGAAACAAATCTTAAAATATAATGTAATTGAACAAAATAGGGATGTGGCCGATAATAGGAGGTCGTATTTTTTAACGACACAGCTTATGAACAAGCTAAACATAACAATATTTCTTCCAACATTTCAGACATGATATTCTGTGAACAAGCTAGCTGACATTCTTATGACACTAATAATCACAAAACATAGACAGTTTGATGCAATTGTAACACTGTAAAAGAAAATATATGTAAAAAAAGGTATGCCAATAATAAGGGGTTCTACGCTAAGCTATCACTGAGGAAGAACCCTGACCTTGTTTCAATGGAATGACATGTATCTATCGGGTTTTAGTACTGACTGAGTACAGCTGCACGGTTCACATGCACTGTTGATGCAAAGTTCTTCAATTTTCTGCAGGGTTACACCCCAAAAATACAACTAAATAAAAGAAGCAAATGTTACCGTAGATAGCTGAATGTATAGATGTTTGTAAACATCTGATGGAAAGAACCACATATGATAATTTGCTAATGAAATGTGTTTGTCAGGAATTTTCTGGAACATCTAGACCAGGGGTGGGCCAGCGAGTGATTGTTAAAATCACTTCAGAGCTGAAGATATCGAATCTCAGGGTTGGTTATCTCTCACCAACTATTTTAGTTTTCTAAAAATGATACCGACTGGAAGCAGGAAATGATGATTACAAAATATATTTCGGCAATGAGGTAGGATCTCCCCTAGACCAAATCAGGTTAAATCTGCATGCAAATGAAGCCTAATGAATGAAGGTTAAAACAAACTGACCAAAAAAGCTAACAGAGCTAAACAAACATCCCTGTTAGGATACCTAGAACATTGTTTTTTAAACTACCAAGCTCTTTATTCATTCTGTTGTACTCATAGACCGTATATATTACTGGACGTAGCATGTGTGACGTCTGCCATTGGTTTGTGGAGATCTGATTTAATTCATTGAATTTGTCGTTATAGGCGCGCAGACATCTTGGTTGCGGACGTGACTATTTTAGGCGAGGGGGAGGAGTAATCTAGCTAGCTAACTGATATTAAGTGGAATGATAATGTTAGCTTATGAAAAACAGTATTAAAACAAAATTTAAAACAAAATGTAACGTTACTTACCAGAAAAACTGAACTGCTGACTCCTTTGAGTTTATTGTCGTACAACCAAACGCCATAGCCAGGCCTTAAAACACCTCCTGCTTAATCGCCAATTTTAAAATCAAGAGACCATAAATTAAAAAAATAACATCATTCTGTATTACAGAAGACTTAAAACTAGCGATTGAGACCATAAACTCATTATGAAAATGTTTACTGAGGTAATAAATCAAGTGTGAAGTGGGTCTTATTCTCATAGACGACAGGGAATGACTGCTTGCAACTACCGACTGCTTGTTTCACCCCCAGCTGGAATTTTGATAGAATGCAGGTTTAGGGCACTTCTGCATTTGCGTCACTTTGCCAAACCGGATGCTACATCCAGTAATATATACAGTCCATGGTTATACAGCTGTGTTGTCTTTTTTCTCTTTTTTCTGTCCCTGGAGTGCTTTTTAAACTAAAATCCTGTTAAAATTAAAAACACAGTGTACAATTTTCCCAAATAGTCACTAACTCGATTTATAAACACTGTGTTCTTTACAATAATTCAGGATTATACAACATTAAATATATTAAATGTTCCTTTCCTTCAAACAAATTACTTTGCCTGGGTCCATTAATATTTATGTATTTTGTCCAGGGCACAACAGTTACAAGACACCGACAAGCTGGCCGAACTGTTTTAAAATGCGTTCTTACCTTTGAAAATGAATCAAATGTGCTTACTATTTGTTTTAGAATCTAGATGTTTTTTTTACAGTGCTGAATAGTATGTCTGACATCTGCTATCATATACAGTACCTATGCCGTAATGCCTATTTTATTCCTCTAGTCATGTAGACATTTATTTTCTCAAAGGTTTGTGTTTTTTGGTTGTGAGTTTAGTCACTGTGTGTTTTGCCACTTGTGTGTGTGTGTGTGTGTGTGTGGGACGGGGGGTGTTTATGCGGCCCTTCACTTGGTTTCAGATATTCAATGTTGCCCTCAAGCTAAAATGATTGCCCACCTCTGCTCTAGACCAGTCAATGTTTAAAGGAGAGGTGGACACACTGGTGAATAAAATGAACTCTATAATAAGTGAATCCTGTATTCAATCCGATATTGCATCTATCACAAGAATGACGTAATAACGTGAAATCACAAGAGTTTCTTTCAGGGTTAAGAGTGATGTATTATTGCGCCCAAGTGCAAGAAACATCAGGAAAGAATTAATGAGTAGGTTTAAAAGGCTTTGGGAGTGGACTGGACCGGAGGTTCTGATGCCCAACAGAATTAATGGAGTGAGGAGCTTTTCGTCCATTACAGTTCTGTTCCTTTCTGCTAATTAAATGCAAAACAGAGCAAAATATGATGAAGCCTTTATAATGGTGCTGCGCTGAGAAGATGAAATGCTCTAATGCTCTCCTAAAAGGATAGAAAAAGCATTTTGAAAGACATGCTTGGTAGATTGATACGTTGCTGTTCTTAAAATGCTTTCTTCCTCATGTCAAATTCCTCCTTATATTGGAAACATAAAACAATTGTCACAATCTTCCAACCTTACTAGAAAACAATTTGTGTGATACCAAGCTTCCTAAAAAAATTTCAGACAAAATTACAGTTGGCAATTTATTCCAGACAGGCCTTGACGGGGTCCCAACAGGGTTGCTATGTATCAAACTTTTTGCGAACTACTGAGAGATGAATTTCTGTCATGTTTTAATTACTCATACAGAAATGGCAAACTTTCTGACACATAGAGGTACAGTCTGATCTTTATCCTATTGAAGAATGAGCCTGGGGGCATAAAGACATCTCCCCTTCTCTCACAGGGAAAAAAGTTCAGTGAATGGTCTATCAGTCACTCAATCAGATTTAATTTATGAAGCCCTTTCTACATCATAAGGTTATCCAGTAAGCCAAAGAGCAAGCGATACAGTTGTTAAGCACAGTGGCTAGGAAAAGACTTCCTAGAATGTTTGGATTTGATGAAGAAACCTAGAGAGGAACTAGACTCCGGTCGGTAGTTCCTTTATTTATACAGTGAAAAGACAACTGAGACCAAGGTCTCTTTCAAAGTTCTGCCCTGTGATACAACAATAAAAATAGTATAAAACAAGCACAGCCAAGCAACTAAGACAGAATAAAAGAATAAGATCAATGAAGATAATAAATAAAATACACAGTAAGACAGTAGTGCAACTTCGCGTCCACTGTCTTCCCTGATGGGCAGAGCTTGGAGGTGTTGTAGTGGAACACCTGAGTACTGCTCTTCAAGCAGACATTTAGTTTTGCGTTATGACTGAACTTTACTTAAGAAATGTTTGTTATTTAGTTATCTCATATGTGGTTTTACCCATTTGTCTATCCCTGTTTCGGCTTAAACGCCGGATTTTGACAGTTGACTTTTACTCGCTGTGCTGGGTGGAGATTATAACAATTCTCAGCTAAATCCTTCATCAAGATTTTAGAAAATTCACATCACCAGCAGGTCAAAAATACATCCCTACACTGCAGGACGTTAATGGAAATGTCCCTTGGGTTTTCACAACCGAAGGTTACAAAAATAATCCCAGTGGAAGTAGAGGGTGTAATACGTTAGCCTCTTTAAAGTCAACTGGGCATTCCCAGAAAGCTCGGTCCAATGACCACTTCGTCTGTGTTTAGTGGGCGATACTGTTTGGGGTGTGTCACTATGGCAACAGTGATGTGACAAGGTTCACCGATTATTTACAGAGGAACAAGGCCAAAAATGCTGACTGAATGAATGCCCACCCATGTATGTTGACAGAGAATGTTTTCTGTGTGTTCTACCTGCCTCTTCTGGTCTGGAAAGTATGTGGTTGACGAGGCTCATTAAAACAAGGTCAAGGAAGGCATCTGAATATCTATCTAAATAAACAAATAATTTTACCCAAACACATATCTATCAATAGTAAAACCAGATACACTGATCATTTTGTAATGGTCTCTTAATTTTTCCAGAGCTGTATACAGTATTTACTAACATTATTTACACGTCAGAGGTTTACACCAAAGCCAGATATATTGAAACTCAGAATTCCTGACATTCAACCCTAGTAAAAATTCCCTGTCGTAGCTCAGTTAGGATCAAAATTTTATTTTAAGAATCTGAAATATCACAATAATAGCAGAGATAATGATATATGTCAGCTTTAACTTTCCCAGTGGGTCAGAAGTTTACATACACTCCATTAGCATTTGGTAGCATTGACTTTAAATATGTTAACTTAGGTCAAACATTTTGAGTAGCCTTCCACAAGCCTCCCACAATAAGTTGGGTGAATTTTGTCCCAGTCCTCCTGAAAGAACTCTTGTAACTAAGCCAGGTATGTAGGCCTTCTTGGTCACACACACTTCTTCAGTTCTGCTCACTAAGTTTGTATAGGATTAAGGTCAATGCTTTGTAATGGCCACTCCAAAACCTTGACTCTGTTGTCCTTAAGTTATTTTGCCACAAATGTGGAAGTATGCTTGGGATCATTATTTGTTTGGAAAATCTTTTTGTGACCAAGATTTAACTAGCAAGCCTTCCCCTTTTCCTCCAATCATAACAATGGTCATTATGTCCAAACAGTTACATTTTTGTTTCATCATAACAGAGTAGATTTCTTTGTCCCCATGTGCAGTTGCAAACCAGAGCCTGGCTTTCATATGGCAGTTTTGAAAGAGTGGCTTCTTCCTTTCTATGTTGATAGAACTTGTTTTACTGTGGATATATGTATAGTGGGGAGAACTAGTACAGCATTTGATACACTGCCAATTTTGCCAGTTTTCCTACTTACAAAGCATGTAGAGGTCTGTCATTTTCATTATAGGTACACTGTGAGAGACGGAATCTAAAACAAAAATCCAGAATATCACATTGTATGATTTTTAAATAATTAATGTTCATTATTATATGAATTACAGACCTCTACATTTTTTGGTAGGAAAACCTGCTAAATCGGCAGTGTATCAAATACTTGCTCTCCCCACTGTACTACATTTCTCCCAAATTCCAAATAAAAATTATTGTAATTAATAGCATTCATTTGCAGAAAACAATAACTGGTCAAAATACCAAAAAATGATGTATTGTCAGATCTTATTCATTTTTTAAAAACAGAATATTAACGCGATAGCTTAGGAAGAGTTCAGAAATCAGTATTTAGTGGAATAAATCATAATTGTATAATAGGTTTTCATGCATCTTGGCATGCTCTCCACCAGTCTTTCACACTGATGTTGGGTAACTTCAATGTGAATGAGTATAGAATAATAAAAGTTCTCTACTCCTGGTGGAAAAAAGCAGCCCCTCTTTGATGCATGGTGTCCATCAATCTTCCTCTTGATACCATTTTAGACATTTACAATGGGTTTGATTTAGTAACAATTTGCAGTACTGTCTTACTTTTTTCCAGACTATATTAGGCATCTGAATATACCTTTATTTATACAGTATAAATGCTCAAGAGGGGAGAATTATGGGACATTTCATCTCTGTTTGTAAATTAATATAGTTAAATGAAAAAGCCATCTTAATTATTTTTCCCTATGTGGCCAATTTCCCCCTGATGAATCCGATTGAAAGATGAGTAATGTAATTAATGTGAAAACCCCTCGTCAAGACGTAGAGATACGCACTTTAATTTAAAATCCTCAAGCATTTCCTTTGAACCTTCATGTGAAGACCTTTCCGGGAAATGAAATACATGCGCTTCTCTATTCTATTTGGAGGACAGAAAGTCAGTGTTTTTGCTTTTTCCACTCTCTCTTCTCTCTGAAGTCATTGATTAAAATCTAAAATGTTCCAGATTTAATTAACTCACCACAGTTGTTTTATTTTTTCCTTTTAGCTTACCGGTAAGGAAATTACAAAATTACATTATGTCTTATGTATAAATGGAACTTAAGCACGTTGGAAATCAAGTCCAATAACGCTGGGAAATAATGAATTCTCTCTCACATGAAGTATGCTTCAGTGTCACTTTGTGCCCAAGGTTAGGAAAACAGCAGCCATTTCATATTGTGCGTGTCTCTGTGTGCCTGTGCACGTCAGGGATATTGTTTCAATTATGAATGAATTATTTTATCGATGACTACAAGTTTGATAGCATTTGAAATGTAGCAATGTTGAAGGGTCCGCTGGAATGTGTTCCCCGTCCACTAAGAAGCTTGTCAGTGTTCAAAATACCTTTGCTCAAATTCATCCAATGTCATGTCCCCTAAGAGCACCGGCCGACCTCTGCAGTCAGTGAGTTACGAGCCCACGGGACACAGGAGGAGACCTCTGAAACAATCAAGGACAGGGGAGGTAGACTACAGGATGAAAACATAAGAGAAAAAACAGAGAGGAGGGTAGAGAGAGGCAGATAGAGTGGAAAAGGCAGGGTGACAGACAGAGAGAGGTAGAGAGAAAATGGAGAGAGTGACAGAGAGAGAAAACAGGTAGGGTCGGATGCATAGAGAGTCATACAGAAGCATAAAGATGGATAGAGAATGATAGAGAAGCATAGAGAAGGATAGAGAAGTACAGAGAAGCATAGAGAAGGATATAGATGCATAGAGAAAGATGGAGAAGCATAGAGCAGGATATAGATGCATAGAGAAGCATAGAGAAGAATAGAGAAGCATAGAGAATGATAGAGAAGTACAGAGAAGCATAGAGAAGGATATAAATGCATCGAGAAGCATAGAGAAGAATAGAGAAGCATAGAGAAGGATAGAGAAGTACAGAGAAGCATAGAGAAGGATATAGATGCATAGAGAAGGATGGAGAAGCATAGAGAAGGATATAGATGCATAGAGAAGCATAGAGAAGAATAGAGAAGCATAGAGAATGATAGAGAAGTACAGAGAAGCATAGAGAAGGATATAAATGAATAGAGAAGGATAGAGAAGCATAGAGAAGGATAGAGAAGGATAGAGAAGGATAGAGAATGATAGAGAATGATAGAGAATGATAGAGAAGCATATATAATGGTATAGAAATACAGAGAAACAGAGAGAAGGATAGAGAACCGTGGGGAAGGTTAGAGAATGATAGAGAACCATAACGAAGGGTAGATAAACATAGAGAAGGAAAGAGAACTGTAGGGAAGGTTTGAGAATGATAGAGAACCATAGAGAAGGGTAAAGAAGTGTAGAGAAGAATAGAGAAGCATAGAGAACGATAGAGAATCGTAGGGAAGGTTAGAAAATGATAGAGAACCATAGAGAAGGGTATAGAAACAGAAAGAAGGATAGATAACTGTAGGGAAGTTTAGAAAATGATAGAGAATCATTGAGAAGGGTAGAAAAGCATAGAGAGGGATAGAGAACTGTAGGTAAGGTTAGAGAATGATACAGCATCATAGAGAAGGGTAAATAAGCATAGAGAAGAATAGAGATGGATACTGTTTTGGTTTAATCATCCCATGCCTAGTTGGGCGGTCGGTCGTTGTGTGGGAGAGCACAGGAACGACAGAAGAGAGATGCTCCAGATGCCACTAAGACATCAATCCACCAATCTGTAATCTGTAGGGGTGAACTACATAAGACCCCTGTCTCTGTGTGCACCTGTATCCCCAGAAGGGCCTCCACAGGAGCCCCTGTGCTCCGTTCCTCCTCCCTATGAGCCCACCTCCAGGCTGCACCTGGCTTGTCACACATTAATAACATGCGTCTGAAACGGACTGGAGTTCTGGGGCTTGATGGTGTGTGAGCTTACAGGCTGGACTGTGCTGGGTGCCATCTCAGTGCCAGAACTGTTATTGTAGAGGAGCTGCCTTGGCCAAATGGAGTTCTTCGTTACCCACACTAACAACATGAGCTCAGTTCTTCTGGCTCTCTCAACTCGGTACAGTATACGTAGTGCACAGTTACGACCGTTTCATGGAAAAAACGTCAGGTCAGCTCATCTGGAACTGGAAAACATAATTCAGCTGTAACATTTCTGGTATGCATAATATTCCATGGATCAGCTTCAACAGGTTTTCTTTAGGTTTCCTTTTATTTTTAAATCAACAGAATGAAAGAAGAAAAACAATCTGAATATCTTGCACCTGCTTAGGATGTCAGTCTTGGTTTCTGGTGGAAATCATACATCATACTGTTGTTCATTAAACTGTTGCTGTTGGCCATTGCTGTATTTAAAAGTACTTTTGTATTTGGAGAGAGAGAGAGAGAGAGAGAGAGAGAGAGAGAGAGAGAGAGAGAGAGAGAGAGAGAGAG
>JACXGM010034130.1:0-12071 GCA_016801145.1 Umbra pygmaea | reverse complement strand
CTTTCTCCTCTCATTTGTCAGCCCCCCCCCCCCACTTTTTCCAAAGTGTTTGAGTTGGAAAGGCTCTTAATTTCCCCGCCTCCTTCTGTCCCTGACCTGGACAGTCTGTTTGGGTGTGAAAGTCTGTCATTAAAAAGATGCTACTTATCCAGCTTGGTGTAATCTCCTTTGAAAGAGGACACATGAATGTTAGTTGTGTGTTTGTGTGGATGATTGTGGCCTGGTATGTCTGCCCGCTTTGTCTCGCATCTTGTTGTGACGTTCCTTTTGAAAATCCTGCCTCAAGGTCTAAATCACTGTGTGTGTGTGTGTGTGGATCACCTTATTTTGTCTCATCTCAAAGTGACTAACATTCCACTTGTTTCTCAGACTCTCTTATTCACACATTACTTGTGGCTACTGGAAACGCATTAAGACCCAAAGCATTCCGTCTTGGCTGGCTTAGTGTTGAATGTACCAATAAGCTCTTAAGGATTGTGTTCACACAACACTGCTGTATATGAGCACACCAGTGAAGGTTACCACAACAGAACGATAGCTTCTGAAATCATTGTCAGCATTCGAACCGTCCTCACACATCTGACGAGGGACCTTTCCTTTCCCCGCGTAGTGTAAAGGCTGCTGCGTGTGACAACAATGCACCCCTCTGGAAGAAAACACTTTGTGTGTTTGTTTTTATTCGCATATGCTCTCCTCTGTGTGTGTGTGTTTGTGTGTCTGTCTGTGTGTGTCTGTGTGCTTGTGTTTGTGTCTCTGTGTGTCCGTGTATGTGTCTGCATGTTTTATTTGTGTCTCCAGTGCTGGAAAAGTGCTGTGTGTTTGTGTTAGTGGTGTTCGTTTTTTTCGTCAGACCTCCTGGGGCTGCGGGGCTCTAGGCTGTGTTCTAAGGTCACGGCTGACTCGGCGGTAGAGAGGGCAGTCATCAACCCCCCTCTTATTTTATGGTTTCCTTAAGAGCTCCTGTTCCGATATTGCTCCTGATATTTAGACTTTACTAAATGTTCCTCTGAGTGACCAATAGTTGAGAAAGCGTATGGTGTTAGGGTAGGGAGTGGCTCCACTTTGATTATTTTCAATCTTGTGCCAAGCCTCCGTTCGCAGGGTTCTGGTGGTAGAAAGTTGGCCAAAGAACCCATCTCTTCTCTGGGCATACTTCACAGCAGTCCCCTGGATGGCTGTAGAGGTCACACAGAATGCAAGGGAAAAGCAATGAAGACACCGCTCTGTTTCCGACGTTTTTACGGACTGCTCAGTGCGCACATTGGAAAGCCCCAAGCCCCAGTAAAATAACTAGACAACGGTAGTCTGCAATTCTGTCCAATCTTCTCCAATCAATGTAAATTAACAGTTTCTCTGAAACAGCAAAATGAAAACCCAAGAGGTTTCCTTCTGCTGGCTCTGAATGGAGAAAGGGCTGCCCTTTTAATGAAAATAGTCAGCTGACACACATGCACATGTACAGTGTGTGATCACCTATGCATGACTGTCTTACTTACTTTTTTGTTCTTTTTCATAAATTTGCAACTCAGTAGAGTTGTTTCGGGGTTCACCGGTGGTAGATATTCTCTGAATAGGTAAGTGTGTACACAATATGTGTATGTTTGTGTGTGGTTGTAGCTAGTATATCAGGGCTTTCAGGCTAATGAAGGTGTTCTTTTTATGCATTTCTCATCCATGGTGGTGAAAGGTCCTCTCTTGTGACACGTAGATCAACTTTGTCTTTCACCGACAAGTGGATATCCCTAGAAAATCTTTCCTTTTCAAGCCCCTCGATGCACAGCACCGAATATTTTTCACATTTGGACCTGGATAAAATACTGAACCAGTACAACATCAGATGTTCAGACACTCACTCACACACACACACAGACACACACAAACCTACTCTAGTAAAGCCTTCCGACTGCAGGCTATTACACTCACCTTGGCTTGGCTGAAGTGAGCGGCTCATCTAAAACGCGGAGTTGAAACACTACCCTGGGGACTTTGTGCTCGCCATCGTTCCGTCTTGTTCTTTCTCTCGGGTGTAATGTGTTTTGTGGAGAATGAGACGTAACAGGACAAGAGCAGGTATTTCCTTAATGCGATCATTGAAAAGGTCACAATCACAGGATGACACAAGGAGCCAGTGAGCAGATTCCTTCCATTTAATTCAAACAGACAGTCTCTCCATTTCCAGTCAGATATGATGAAATGGTCGCGTCCTCTACTGAAATTACACCCATTCACAGAAAGATAGAGAGAAGGAGATGGTGGTGCGCGGAGAGGAGTAAGGATGCACAGGTGTATTCTGGGTGTGTTTCAGACCAGAAGGAGCTGGATGCCTCATACAAGCTGGGAATTGGGATTTTCCATTTAGTTTCAGTGAATGTCAGTGTGATTTGTACACTACGATGCGTGCGGTGTTGTACAAGATGAAAGGAGAAACCACATCTTCTTCATTTATATTCAGAGGAGAGGCGTGTGTGTGTGTGTGTTCGCGCATATTTGTACGGCAAACATTTTTTATTTTTTTATTTACATTCAACAGAAGGTCCTATCATCTGCAGCTCGCAACTGGTGCATTAATCTACATTAACATTTTACGTTGAATCCATTTAACAGACTGCCGCTCTCCAGGACGTTGTCAGTCATTACAGAAGAGAGAAGGGCCAAAGCTTGGCGCTCCAGATACAATTTGACACTGGGCTAATATAAGCTGTAGCAGACAGACATTTAGCATGCTGCGTAGCTTTCACAGCATTAGAAAGATTCAGCTGGAAAATGAGCCGGCTTTGACGACAGCTTTCAGCACACATTCTCAACTTGACCTTTTTATTCAATCTCAGCTCCTCCACAATTAATTCACACATGGCACTTTTTTCAATGTAAAATACTCATTTATATATAGATGTTCCTTTCGTTCTGTTTTTAAGGTATTTGCTCGAAATGGCTCTATTTGATCCTGGAGCTGCGTGCCTTTCTGCTGTGAATGTTGAGGAACCAGAAACCCATCAATTTGCAGGGAAATTGGACCATTTCATCTCTGCAATTATTGAAATATGGGAATGGGAATGAGGGAGGGAGGTACTTTGAAGCATACAAGCCCATTAACGCTGCCTTTGAAGCCTGTCGAAGCACAGAACAATCATTGCAAACAAATGGAGACATGCTTAAGAGTACATAGTGTAAAGGCATAATGGAGACATGGTTAACAGAATATAGTATAAAGACGTATTGGAGATGTGACTAACAGTATATAGTGTAAAGATTTAGACATGGGTAACAGTACTGTAGTGTAAAGGCATAATGGACACCTGGTAACATATAAAGATGTAAAATTGATTTAGAGCTCAGAGTGTTACAGGCGCTCCAATGCTGTCGACCATAGAATTTAGAGGGGTATCAAGACATTGTTGAGGGGTATGAAGGTAGGGTTGAGGTGATATGAAGAAGGGGTTAAGGGCTAAAGGCTAGCCCGATCCTAATCTGATGCCATATGGAGAACTGTTCAGACCAGGGTCACGTCCCTTATGTAAACTGACAAATTCTTGAAAGTCTTAATGGCGTATCACATTCATACCAACTGACGACTGGCTGTGTGTTTGTATGTAAGAGTGAGTGTGTGTGTGTGTGTGTGTGTGTGTGTGTGCACGCGTCCATGCATGTGCACAATTGCATGTGGGTCCGCATATTCACACCAGTGCTTTATCACCTTCTTGATGTTCGTCTACGTGATGGGGGCACGAAGGGTCACGAAGGGCCAGAGCTCATGGTAATACCCTAATAAAGAGAAGTGATTGTGCCATTGTGGTGGGGAATGTGTTTATGTGCGTCTGGATGGGGCGCCTTGCTGGCTCCCTCAGTCTCCCTGGAGTTGGGAGAATAATTCCCAGAGAATTTGTCAAATCTGGGGGAAGGAACTGGGAGTGAACGGTCTGGAGTTGGAGTGGGTGAGATGGTAACTGTGGTGCGATGACAGAGAGCACTGTGCCATGTTGAAGACTTTGACCTGTGCTCCTAATCGGAGTTAAAGGTTTTACTCTCCTGCTGCTTAACCATCAAAAGGAGCAGGAGCTTACTGGCTGAATTTTAGTGTGTGTGTGTGTGTGTGTGTGTTTGTGTGTGTGTGTGTGTGTGTGTGTGTGTGTGTGGCCTTGTTTACATATAATTTTATTATTAGGTTTAGGCATTACTGCTTAAGGTTAGGCATTATTCGAAGGTTAAGTTTAGGCACTAATGTTAGGTTACTGAGGTTAAGGTTTGGGTAAAGGCTAGGGATAGGATTAGGGCTAGGAAATAGGGAACATGGATTTTTAGGTCAAGATTAATTTTCAGGGCCCCACAAAGATATAAAAACAAACATGTGTGTGTGTGGGGGGGGGGGGGGGGGAGGAGTTTGTATGAGTAGTAATGTATCTTTCACTTCTTCTGAGAGAAGAAAGCCTACTCAGGGGAAACAAGACTAAATAGTTAAATAACGACAATAACGAAGTGAATAAGAGAGTCTATCACATTTCCATGCCCTATCTACTGGTAACGTCTCTCACTCCTTTTCATATTTTCTCTGTTTAAATCGACCAGTTTTCCATTCCTCCTTGTTGTCTCCAGCCACCCAGGGGACTTCCGCAGCCCAGAGGCCCAGACAGAGAACCCAGGGCTGGGACGGAGGACACTGGCGGTGATGGGTGTACACTCTGGGGGCCCTCGAACCCAGGGGTTCACCACCGAAAAAAAATTAATCAAAAGAGATGGAGAAAGAGGAAGCTTTCACAGCCTTTCCAATTAAAACCGCCAAACTGCTAGCACAATTACCCACAAGACACTTCAGCCTTTCAGCGCACTAATTGATTTGGTTTGTTTGCCAAAAATGCCCAAGCATCATAGTTCTCATAGAGAACGTTTGGACGCAGGCCTAAGTCCAGTCTGTCCCACACCACTCTCTCCCACGGCAAGAGCAGCGATATGTATGCTAATTGTTTTCTGTTTAATATGCTACATCAATCAACACTAATTATGACATTTCAATGCTCTCTCACTTTGTCTCTCTCTTTCTCTAACAGGCCACAAAGACATTATTTCCCTTCTAAGAGGATAATTGAATTATTACTGCCTTGGTGCTGATTATTTAGCAGAATACCAATGACTAGGCTGCACTGAGTAAATCTTAATCCTTTTCATGAGACATCTTTAGTCTTTGGAATTGTTAGGCTGTTCCTGTTTCTGAGTGGGATGAAGCTTTGAATTTTCTACAGCTTTCCCGAAACGAAAGAGCAGATTGTCTCCATCTAAAGAAAAGGACGACCGGGCCAGACCAAACCAGAGCTTGACAAACAACTTTGTTCCCAGGATTTATTAGATGGAAAAAGATGTCACTTATAATTTATTTTTCTCTTCTGCAACCTCGGAGTGCCAGAATATCTTGAAAGTCGGCGCACGCATCCGCTTGCACACACACTACACACACAAACACTTCCTGACAACTTGAACTCGTTTTTTAGAAGTAGTGCGTAACCCCCCGGTTCTTGCCAAGTGGCTAGGATGGGGGCCTTGTGCCTTGTGCGATTTTTTAATGGACTCCCAGCCAGTCCGTATGTATTGTGTTGGAGAGCAATCCAGTGAAAGCAGCAAATTAATCACATTTTGGACACAGAATGGCTGCCACTTCACAGAGAAACCCCCTTGCTAAGGTGCAACTGAAGGGCCAGAGGGGTCAGTCACGCACAAAATGGAGGATTGGCAGAAGTACATGGGGTAACAGGAGGGTATAACCCTTAGTTAAATAGGAAACATGGTCCACACGATTCCTCTGCTCTGTTTACGTCTTTCTGTGTCGCTGAGCGGCCAATTGAAAGAGACAATACTGACACTTTTTTTGTGTCATTCCTCCATTTTTTTCTCTCCGCTGGCATTTCTCTCTGGCTCCGGGTTGTAAGTGCATGTGTGTGTGGGGGTTTTTGTGTGGGTGTTGGGAGGCAGAGCAAGGGTTTGCAGCTGAGCTCTGAGTTCATAGGTCAGCATGTACACCCAGCTGGATAGTCTGCCCTGAGAGGCCCACTCTGGGGTGTGGGGGTGGGTGCGGGTATGAAATAAGGAAAAGAGGAGGTTTTGAAAGAGAAGTGGTCCGATATTCTGAACGACAAAATGAGCAAAAATAGAGAGAGGGATAGATTTAATCCTCTTTGCCAAAACATTTATACATAAGCAGACATCCCAACTATCCCAGAAATCCTGGGAGTCTCCCGCATTTTAATAGCGATCCCTGATGCCCACAAATCCCTGGAAATCTGTTGGGAGCGAGAGAGAGTTCAATGTTCATTTCTATTGGTAGATGGGCTCTGGAGAAACTGAGTGAGTCACATATATTGTGCATGGTGAGAGAGTGACACAGCAGGCGTTTTGATTGGTCTCTTTTTGTAGACTTTACAGTGTAGGGGGGTTACTGAAATTAGTGTTCGCAGGTTGGGATGTCTGCATATAGACATAGACAACTTTATATTAAACAATGTCTAAGGCCGCACAGTTCAGTTTTACTTCAGAAAAGATTTATTCTCAATCTTAATCCTCATCCACACATTTTCTTCCGTACCCCCAGCACATCTAAAACCTGGACTGTTTTGGACTATATGCTGTAGCGTTAGGCGATACAGCCAGAACAATAATACATAGTAATTCTTCATGAAATCACCTGCTTGCTAGAGCTGGGAAAAAATTAAATATATCGTTATTGAATTTTTTTTAAATATTGAGAGAAATATATAACTAACGGTACGTACACATCGCCACAGACTTGAGCTTCAAAAAAAGCTCTGGTTGCCCTGTCAAGGACGCTGGTCAAAAAAGTACGGGGAAGCTTTAGACGCTTTTGGCCACTTTGGCCGCTCTGACGTGGCAGAACATTCACATCAAGCAAGGAAGACTAGCAGACGTACTTAAATTCAGATTAGTTGACTGTCGTTTGCCGCTGAACCGCGTCATAGCTCATTACCATAAAGTTGAACAAACTTCAACTTTTCTTCTTGACGCTCTGGTCGCTCAACACACCCAAAACGCGTCGCCGACTGATTTGCCGGTTCTTGCAGCTGAGAGAAGCCAGCTTCCATTGAAAATGAATTACTTCCGGTAACTTTGAAGCTCTAGTCTGGCTGTGTGTACGTACATTAAGTCATATCGCAAAACACCTGTTTTGCAAAGAAACATCTAACAAATAAGGAGTGTGCTTGGATCCGGATTTGTCACTGCACGTCAATTGCTAATGTATCATTTTATTCTTCTTAATGTAGTCAATAAAGGAATGTAGGCTAATTTATCAATTGCAATTCATGACACAATTCCCTTCTAAGCAACTCGCCATAGTGTTACAAAGTTCTCTCACACACATGGGGCTGAAGACCCGCCCATCTCAAGCTCTGGGACATTTTCTCTGTGTGTGTGAGCCAGAGAGAAAGAGAGATGATCTCTTTCCATCTTAATGGAAACTAGCAGATATCTAGCGGTAAAAACGATGCCTCTATATGAACAAACGTATTTTAATTACCAAGACTGCATTTTTTGTTCAAACAATGCACAAATCTGCTTTATATTTTAGCTTGTCTGGGGAAACAATAGCTGCTATAATACTAGCTTGGTTAGTTCATCATTAAGTTATTTTCATGAATTGAATTTTTACATTATAAAAAAAACAAGTGATTATTATTGTGTCGCAAGCTTTACATGTGTGTTGTGCGTTGCTTTGTCTTGCGGTATCTGAACAGCAGATTTTGTTGGTATAGGATAGCAACAAGCCAACATTGAGAGTTCACTTCATTTATTAAAAAAAAAAAATTGATTGCTGATTTCATTCATTATAAATCGTCACTTGTTATGAAAGGATATATTCTATATTTAAGAGGGAGTTTTCGTTGTATTTAGTGTAGAGGCAGTGCACTAATGTATGTATTGCTTTGGCAATAAACTGACTGCAAGTTTCTCATGACTTTTGTATTTCATATAACTTGTAGTTCAGTTTCACCTGAAACGTCTAAACATCAATATAGCAAGGTAAGGTGAATCAAAATTTATTTTATGTATTGTTTTTGTTTTTACATCAGATCATATACTTTAATGATATCAAGTCACAGCAGATGCTTGCATAGCAGATGCTTGCATATCGTATCGAAAAAAATATGTTTTTGGCCATATTGCCCAGCCTTACTGCTGGCCATACTCCACTTGGGCCCAGTAACAAGCAGGACTGTTAGAGAGTGACGGAGTGAGAC
This sequence comes from Umbra pygmaea, assembly GCA_016801145.1. Taxonomy (NCBI): domain Eukaryota; kingdom Metazoa; phylum Chordata; class Actinopteri; order Esociformes; family Umbridae; genus Umbra; species Umbra pygmaea. Next base: position 3,834 of record JACXGM010034130.1, on the reverse strand, counting down.
GAGAGTGAGAGAATGAGCAATAGAGTGGTTAAGTAGTGGTAACTGTCAGAGGATTTCCAGAGCCCACTGACCATCTCTCTAGGGTAAACAGTGATCCATCGTGACTCAAGTACGCTCACCACAACCAGTGCTTTTGTCCTAGGACCCCTCACTCTGACCCCCGTGTTGAGATCCACCCAGCTCCCCCTCCCTCCAAGGTCAGGGTTCAAACGCCGTTAGGGGCCCTGCTGCTCTCCGAATTGAAAGCAGGATGGGACGGGGAGGGGGGCGGTATTTCTGAGCAGCAGGTGATCTTGTGTATATATATATGTATATATAAGAGCAAGAGACTGTATTCTCATTCAGAATGGTGATTATACAGCCATAATAAACTCTGCCCCAATGAACTGAAGATAAACTTATATAAGACACTCTACGGCACCTGATTCAGAGGACAATCAAGGAGCTCCGAGCCCCAAACTTCTAAATATCTGGGTCTGCATTGACTTGTGAAACAGCAGCACATAGGTAATGCAATCTGAAGGCAGGATTATGAACTATTGAGTTTTCTGGGTTTTTGGACTGTAAAACTACCATCTGGATTAGGTTTCTGACTTAACACCTGGGTTTACTACCTGAATCACTGGCGGTTTGGTAGGGGTTGTGGTAGCGCAGTGGGACAATGTTAGCATGTCCGTTTACTAGTCCAAGACTAAAATAAGAAACAGGACATGTTACCAGTTGTTATGCCTGTTGAGCTGTGGTCCTCTGGGACATGGGGGAGCGATAGAGCGACAGAGAGACAAAGAGAGAGAGAGAGAGAGTGTGTGGTGTAGAGAGATTTAAACGGAGGTAAAAAGAGGAAGACATAGACAGGAAGAGAGAGGGAGAAGGAGAGAGGGGAATAGATATAAGAAAGAGGAGTGGCAGAGCAAAGGAGAAATAGAGAGGTAGGGTGATGAAATTATAGAAAGGAGGAAGCGTGTGTATGAATGGATGGCTGTAAATGATAGAGCACTGCTCAATGAGGGTGTAATTAGGGTGTTTAGCAATTACACTGGTTTAACAGAATGGTGTCCATCCCTCCCCTTCATGTCTGCGTTTGTGTGTGTGTGTGTGTGTGTCTTTGTGCATGCGTGTGTCTGTGTGCTTATTACTACATAGTTGACTATTAATTTAAACCAGGATTGGAGTGGCTCACATCACTCCTGTTTATATCCTTTCCACTCTGGAAATACCGAAGACAATTCTATTCTCTACAGTTTGTTTTAGCTCGAATGTCCGTGGACTACCTCTACATTGGTGGACTGTGTGAGCCAAGGTTACTGAATCCAGTGTTTATTACTGTTACCTCAAAACAAATTGGTGTGTTTTGGTTTGAGTGTGAAATGAACAGGAGATTTGCTTGGGTTATATCTAGCTAATTTGCCACAGATTTTCATCCAACTGTTTTAATCTACTGCTTGAAGAAAATGTATCAATGGCTTTTACATATCCATAATGCAGGTATCACACTTCTATAAGCACAACCAGAATATGATGCTTTATGATTATTGTCCAGTAGCCACAATCATCCTTTCACAATGTTCACATCCATGTTAGTTCATCGCACCTGCAATGCATTCTCAAATTTTTCTGCATTACGTAGTCAGACTTACGAAATGGCCATTCAAATGGGAGCTTTCGTATCTATTGAATCGCTGTCTTTCTGGACATTTCCAAGAATAGACCAATCGGTTACAGTTAAGGTTAGGGTTAGGTGAAGTTAAGGGTATGGTAAGGTTAAGGTAAACTGACTTTTTTTACATTTCATAACCACACCATGCTTTTTTGTTTCCCTGACTCCGTAAACGTACACTTTTTTGTTTTGTACAATTCTTTACGTATCGCCATGAGAAAATCTTGCATCACATTGTTTTTTGTCTGTCATTTCACCAACACTTTCTGTTTCCATAACAACTGTTCCTAAATAAAAACGGTGAATGGGAACATGGTTACTGACTGTGTCTGTGAGTGCCCTCCATAAGTATTGGGACTGACAAAAGTAAAAATAGCTATTTCTGCTCTACACTGAACTGAAGGCATTTGAAAATATTATTCAAAGAAGAAAATGAGGCAAGAATACAGTTTCACCTTTACATTCTGGCTGTTTCAACATGTTTAGTTATTTTGTCTTTTTTTTCTTTTTCTTCCCTCCCACTGTCCTCTAATCCTGCCTTGTCGGCAGCTCTGCAACTCCTTGGACAGATCTGTGGGATGGCTCATTTAACCACTGATTCTTTTCGCACTGCGAATCCAACACGGAAGCCTTTATTCGGATCATGCACGAGATGATTACGTTCACCAACTACACTTCCACGACCCACAGGCACCCGATCTGGACACAAGGAGTCACTGGAGAGCTACATGACAGGATAGATAATCTGACTTATCTAACTCAAACCCCGGGCAGTGCTATGCCAATTTGCTTTGCCTCGTGCAGGAGGGCCGGAGAAAGTCAGAGAACCCATAGTCAGGCTTGAACCTGTGACTATCATGACGTAGACATGCAGCGACCTAGCCCGCTATGCCATGCGGACCCAACACATCTTTCACTAAGAATAACTGCACTTTCATAGCTGCTCTCCCAGATTCTTTGTTTACAACAAAAGTGTACCACAAAATAGCAATTTTATTGCGGTCAGGGTTACAGTTAGGTTTTTGAGGTTAGGGTTAGGAATAGTTTAACATGCCCCATGAAACTAATCCAATCATAGTTTGGTGGTATTAGCATACGTATAAACTGTGTGCTCCTGAATGCTAATTGGCTGATAGCTGCGGTTAAATGAGACCTTACACCACAGGTATGACACCACATCAGTTTGTACATTTCTTTTACTAATCAGGTTAAAAGAATGATAAGGCTTCTCATTTTCTATTGGCAACATAGAGCACCACATCTAAGCACTGTGTTCATGCACTTTGCAATGCTTAAAGGCTTGTGGTATATTGGCCATATAACATAGTCACTTTTGACCTATAGCTTAGACAGACATCCAGGATACATCCGTTCAATCTGAACTCACCCATAACATGTTCCCTGCCCTCTTTGTCTCATGAAGCCCAAGTTGAAGAAAAATAGAATTTTGAATGGGAATATATATATTTTTTACTATCGTTCAAGGATATCCTTCAAGGATAGTTGAACTTAAAACGTGTGTATAATTTGGCTATGTGTACAGTAAATGTACAGTATATTCATGTGACCTCCAGACGGCAATGGCTGTCAACGTTTGAATCACAGGTTCTAAAAGGGAACGTTACTTTTTGCTCCAACAGCCTAAAAGGCAGAGATATATAATGCAGAGATATATAAAGCAGAGGGAAATCAGAAGGGTTTTTCTTTTTCTATCCACATGCTGAGTTGATAAAATCCACATCAGCCAGGCCGGAAACCTGCAATAAAATCTGACACATGGAAACAGTCAGACCTGTGTGATTTCACAGTAGTATATATACCCTCTCCAACGAATATAAACGTTTTACTTATTGATTTCTCAATGTTTTCTTATCTCCACGCCAAAGTAGGCAAATGATGAAAGGACCAAGAGAGAACTCTGTGTGTGTATTTGTGTGTGTGTGTGTGTGAGAGAGAGAGAGAGAGTAAAACAGAGAGTAATACAGTTGGCTGGATCAGAGCCTTTGTGAAATCTCCCGTCACCCAGTGTATGGAAGTGGTAAATAATATCTCTGTCTCATGTACCTTTCTCTCTCTCTCTCTCTCTCTCTCTCTCTCTCTCTCTCTCTCTCTCTCTCTCTCTCTCTCTCTCTCTCTCTCTCTCTCTCTCTCTCTCTCTCTCTCTCTCTCTCTCTCTC
>JACXGM010034129.1:0-12068 GCA_016801145.1 Umbra pygmaea | reverse complement strand
ATCCATGATAGATACATACGGGGCCATTGTTTGCGCTTTTGGAGGCGCGCTAATGGAGGGCGGAGTATGCGCTGATTGCGTAATGGGTATCGGGTTTGATAAATACCACGCTAAATGTGGAAGCATAGCGTGCGCAATTACCGAACTCGCATAAACAGACGCAGTGCAAACTGCGCTGGTGTTAGTAAATCAGGCCCTGAATATGTAATCTCTGGAACATAAACTGACTCTTAATAACAGAGATGTGTTTGATAAAGAAGATTCTTGAATAAATTACTGCAGAGAGCTCGAACCTGACTCGCTGTCTCCTCGTTTCTCTCCTGTGTTACAGGAGTTAATCTGTTTACAACGGTGCCGTTGCCACGGTACCCGTTACATATGCCGCGTTATGAAGCGCAAAATAAGGCAATGAAGGCCTGTACAGTTGCAGAGATGAAGACATGCATAATGGATGAATAGGGGAAGATTCTGCTTGCTAAACTGAACCAACTGGTGTCTTCAGTACCCAAATGCATAACAAGTGGTATTTAAAAAAGGTGATGTCACACAGTGGTAAACAGTCAACTGTCTCAAAGCTTTTGGAGTGTGTTACAGTCCTAATATTTGAAATGAGTGTATATTTTCAACTAATTCACAAAAAAACATAACATAATCTGTTTTTAATATAGTAGAGGGTGAATAACATTTTCAAATGACTCTTTTTGTTGATTTTTTTCTTGAAGTTTCCATACTGTCCCAACTGTTTTGGAATTGGGGTTGTACTGTAGTTGTAGTAGTGGTGGTGTGGGAGTAATATTAGCAGTAGGAGTTAGTAGTAGTTACAGTAGTAATAGTATAAGTATTAGTAGTAGTAGTGGTGTAAATAATAATAGTAATAGTCGTTGTTGCCATAGAAGTATTAGTAGTAGCATCTAGTTGTAGTCACATTTGTAGTAGTAAAAGTACAGTATTAGTATTAATATTAATAGTAGTAGCAGTACCGGTAGTAGTAGTACCAGTATTAGTATTAGTAGTAGTAGTGGTAGTAGTAATCATTGGTGTCATAAAAGTATTAGTAGTAGCAGCTACTTGTAGTCACATTTGTTGTAGTATAAGTACAGTATTAGTATTAATAGTAGTAGTAGTACCGGTAGTAGTATCATATGTATTAGTATTAGTATTAGGAGTATCAATATTAGTCATTGTTGTCATAGAAGTATTAATGCAGAAAGATGTAGTCGCATGTAATAGTACTATTAGTAGTACCACTAATGTAGTAGTAGCAGCAGCAGCAATAGTTTTAGTACATTTTACATTACATTTTAGTCATTTAACTGATGCTCTTATCCAGAGCGACTTACAGTAAGTACAGGGACAATTGACCGGAGCAATTTAGGGTAAAGGACACAACGACATTTGGCCCAGGCGGGAGTCTTTTAACCACTATTGTGTAACACTTTAGTTTGAGGATCCAAAAAGTGTCTCTGTAGATGCTCTACAGATTATCTACAGACTTTCAACAACATTTTAACAAACAATCCACTAACCCTAACCCTAATCCTATCCTTAATCCTTCCCCTAATGGTAACCCTAAACTTAACCATTACCCTAAACCGTATTGTAAATATAACCCTTTATAAGAGTCCATTGCCCGACTGCATCCTCTGTGTGTGTGACCATTGGACGGTCTCCCTCCCCCCGCTCCTCTCCCCTGAGCGCTCGTTATCATTTGAGCCATGGGGGCTCGATCTGAAGGCCCGCCGAGACCGTTCTAATGACAGCACTTGTCTATAACATCGCCGTCAGACAGTGTGTGCGCGCGCGAGGGTGTCTACGAGTGTCAGCGATCGCGCACGCGTACCTATGTGTGTGTCCTAGTGATGGCACTTGTCTATAAGCCCTCCATCAACTGCCCCCACCCCCCTATCTCATCCTGGCAGGGACCATCAGGTCTCCTCTCCGGCCGTCCGCTGTCCGTTGTGTCACCTGTGTGCTGCCGGATGTGATCTTTAGTCCCCTCTCCAATCCATAGACTGGCATTTGGCTCCTCGGACGCTCTCGACCCTGACGTGCATGCTAAGTCCCGCCGCAGCCAATATCCCGATTAGGAACTTAACGCCACCACGCGCAATATTCCGACAGGCAGCCAGATTCTGTCCGATACATTAGTGGCAGTTTGCCACTGGACTTCTGGAGTTCTGAGGGGAATAAGGGACTGCGTGTGTGACTGTTAACTGTGTGTGTGGTTTAATACATGTGCATGTGCACAATAAATGACAGGCGGTGAGTGTGACATGCAGAGGTCAGAGTGCTCCCTACAGTGTAACATGCTCTGTTGTAGTGCTAAGAAACCACAACAGTCTAAGTTGAAGTTTTGAATGTGCTGCTATCTGACTAGTGTCTGGAAGTTCCACAAACAACACATTTTATCCAGCATCACATTTGGACCGGGGCGACATCATCAGCAAGGATTTCTTGGCTTCATCGGCTTGGGTCCCCGCAAAATTAACTGAGGCCATTATGTGAATAAGCGTGCCTGGTTAGGAAAAGCATCGTGGTATATGGTAAAAGCAGAAAGGAGAAAAAAGGAGGGAGAGTTGAGAAATAATGTACAATTCTAAAGTTAAAAGGACAGTGTATGGAATGGCAGAAGTAGGAAAGATCTTGGTTTCAGTAAAGTATCTGATTGTACGCTATCTTGCATATTGGCGGTGTAGAGCCATCTGCCTATTTTGTTTGCCATATGTTTCTCATTGGATTGCACTGACAACAGAATCTGGCCCTTCAACCAATCAGCATTGCTTTATAGAGTCAGTTACTCAGAACAAAATTACACCTTCATTAAACTTGTTTTTAGTCAAGGACTAGGCTTAATCTGTCCCTGCAATCCAGCCTAGTGAGTTAAGGGCCTAGCTTAAGTTTCACCATGAGTCACCATAGAGGAGAACTAGGCTTACTCGCTGGACTGTATTTATTCATCAATTATTACTGACAGTCTGGTTGATATTTAAAGGTATTGCTCCTTTGTTGGTGAAGGCTGCATTGGCAGTAAACCTAGCATGTGATGAAAAATGACCGTAAGAAAGTGCGTTCTGTAACCAAAACTGTAACCCAAGTTGTAAAACGCTGCTGAGTGTTGGTAAAGGTGTGGATGGCACGTGACAGTGTCTAGATGTTGCCCTTTGGTTGACAGGTAAGCTTTTAGCCTCAACATGTGTGTGTTTCGTGTATCAGGTCACTTGGTCCCGGGGGGGCTGCTTGTGTCCATTCCTGCATTGATGTGATTACAAACTCATCTGCATAACTGACAGCTTTGAACCGCCTGTCTGTTTAGCCTGCCTCACTTTCTTCCTTACACACGCTCTCACTCTCTCCCTCCATCTGTCTTTCTTCCTTTCTGTCAGTCTGTCTCTTTCTTTCTTTCTTTCTTTCTTTCTTTCTTTCTTTCTTTCTTCCCTTCTTTCTTCCCTTCTTTCTTCCCTTCTTTCTTTCTTTCTTTCTTTCTTTCTTTCTTTCTTTCTTTCTTTCTTTCTTTCTTTCTTTCTTTCTTTCTTTCTTTCTTTCTCTTTCTTTCTTTCTTTCTTTCTTTCTTTCTTTTCTCAGTCGATCCACTGTTTCTCTCTCTTCTCTGCCTCTTTTCCCTACACCCTCTCTCTCTCTCTCTCTCTCTCCCTCCATCTCTCTCTTCTTTTCTGTCAGTCTGTATCTCTTCTTTTCCCTCTCTTCTTTCTTTCTATCTTTTCTCAGTCGGTCCATTGTTTCTCTCTCTTCTCTTTCCCTCTCTGCTTTTCGTCTCTCCTACCCCGTCTGCCGTCCCCTCTGTGCATGGGTCAATACTGTGTGCGTTTGGGATTTAGGCGGCCTGGTTTTAGATAAACACCCTGTTAGCAGGATTATCCCTGTTGTCCTAACACTGTAATCCTTGTATTAAGCCTGGCACTCAGGGGACACACATATTAGCAAGGCTTTATACCCGTGTGGCCTGGCTAAGAGGCCACTTTTCTGTCCTTTTTATGGTACTGTAACATTAGCTCTTTACTCAACATAGAAGTGTGCAGTATGGCTCACCAGTGTATCCTGAATACACACACACATACACACACACTAAGGTTTACATCTGCTGCACTGTTTTTCAGTCGGAAACGTCATCTTTCAAACAGTGAACTGCAGGAGTGAATGAGGTTGGTATGGAGAAGAGAGAGAGAGACGAGAAAAGAGAAGAGAGGGGCATGGGGCGTTTAGAGGTGGTGATGAGTGATCCCAGGGTCAAAGGTCAGCCCTCCTCATGGTTTCTCTGTCTCTGGGAGCCAGTCACGACCCGGTCAGTCCGGTCATCCCTGGTCAGAGGAGGGTCAGGTGTCACTAAGACACGGCTGAGTGATGAGACCGAGACCTCACCTCCTCATCCCCACTTGGAACAGTCATATGTCTCCTGCAGCCCCCCCGAATCCCAACTTGCACTCTCTTTCCTCTCCTCTACTTGGATGTCCCTGGTGTTTCTCTCTTCCATCTCAGACCTTTATCCCTTCATCCTTCCCTCTTTTCTATCTCATGTAGAACCTTTATCCCTTCATCCTTCCCTCTTTTCTATCTCATGTAGAACCTTAATCCCTTCATCCCGAAATGAGATTAGAAACATCTACATATATATATATATTATATTAATCTTTGGGTCAGAGTTATATATCAAGGAACTAGACCTAAGGTACGCCCATTCTGTCTCTGATGTGATGAAACCCTACGTGGACTCCTCCCTGTCACTGCCCTGTGCCCACCTCGCTGTGCTGGGGTTGGTGATCACATTTCCTGCCTAGCGAATCCAGCTGTACCTCTCCAGAGCACGTCCCGTTGTCTCTGCCCAAGACCACTGAATTGTGTTGATGCTAAACAAAGACTGTGGTCACAGCCCACCCATTCCTATCTCCATTTATGGACACTAATTGAACACTGGTAAACAAGTTGTCCTTAATACAACAGGCCATGTACCTTTCAGATTGCCCACCCAGTACAGCCAGAAGAGGACTGGCCACCCCCCTTGAGTCTGGCCCCTCTCTAGGTTTCTTCCTAGGTTCCACATACTAGGGAGTTTTTCCTAGCCACTCTGCATCACCTGTTGTTGCTTGCTCTTTGGGGTTTTAAGTGGGGTACATCTGTTGTTGTAATAATGGCTTTATAAAATACATTTAATACCTCCCACTTTTCTATCCCATGTAGAACCTCCATCTGTCTACCCCTCCATCTCCTCTCTCCACGTGGAACCTACATCAACGTCTGTGTCCCCCCTCTTTCTCTCCCCTTAGCCCCCCCAATCTAAACATGAACATAGTGGTTCAGTCAGCAGACTGTCTGACTGGGGCAGGTCTCTGGGGCTGAATGCCCCCAGTTCACACACTGTGCACTCGCTTCCTTCAACACTCAAATACACACCCGAATACATACCTTAACGAACTCAGGCACACACAGAGCAAACACACAAGCTTGACTAGGTTCTGAGGCTAAACTTTAGTAAGGTTAAATATATGGTCAGTGAAGTCACGAAACGTTTAGTTCTGTGAATTAGCTGAGCAAACAACATGGCAAGGAAATAACTTTTGTTTATTAGACTGGCTATAATTGTTGGAATAATATACATATTTTTAAAACCAATTCTGCAATTCTATTTGCCTGCATTCCTAACCTGTCTCCGATTGAAAATGTGTGGCGCATTATGAAGTGCAAAATAAGGCAGCGAAGGTCCCGTAGAGTTGTGCAGGTAAAGACATGCATAATGGATGAAATGGGGGAAAATTGCGCTTGCTAAGATTAACCAACTGGTGTCTTCAGTGCCAAATTGCTTAATAAGTGTTATTAAAAGATAAGGTAAACAGTCAACTCTCGTTGGTAAACAGTCAACTCTCCCATCTTTGTTAGTGTGTTGCAGTCATCAGAATTGAAATGATTTTTCATTTTCAAATATAAATTAAATTCACAAAGTCAAACAATGTGTTAATAATGTGTTTTCAATATAGGAGAGGTAAATTAAATTTTCTACTGGAATTTTCAAACTTTTCTTTTTTGGAATTTATATATAATAAATTAATACAATCTCAAATGAACACTTTGGGCCCTATCTTACACCCAGCGCAATTGACTTTTTACACAAACGCATGTATCATTCCTATCTTGCACCCAACGCATATGGTACTTTTCCCTCCACAGATGCCCGTTGGTAAATTAGGGAATGAACTTACGTTTGTTGGGCGGTTCAGCGAAAAGAAGAGGCGTGTTCCGGCGCAAACGTTCCCTGGTGATATCTTGCAGTTCCGAAAACAATCCGCCACTGACCAGGAAAATCCTGATAAAATGTCAGTGGTGTGTTATTCATATGCTATTTCAAGGGCGCATGCTTAACCATAATGTAGCGTGTGCACAACACGCATACACATTGCTCCTCTTATCTACACAAATGCAGCAGTTCTTTATTATTGCAATATGTATTTAGAAGGAAAGATATTACCACACGAGGGAAGTCATTGTGGTGTCCGAAAATGTGAAAAAATAGGTATTGATCTAGTGTAGACATTTACTCAAATTATTCAGAATGAATTATTTGCACTGATATACATCAACCTTAAGTAAACACATTGTAACGACCACCCCGACATCTGGATTTGTTCTCTTCCCCGGAGTTCTAGGGGAGACTAGCCAGCGGGACTGATGGACTTGTGTTTTAGGTTAGTTGCCTTTTACGCACAACTTATGTTTGCAGGACAGGTCTTTAGTTTAGGGTTGTGTTTTGCATTGATGTTTTATGTTAGCCTTCTAATGGAGCCTGTAGTACCAGGCACATGTTCCATTTAGTTTAGAGCTCTAGCTATCTCTATGCTTGTTATGCACACAGGTGCTTTTCATTTACGCTCATCTATTGTGTATATAACCCTGCCTTGTATTCTCATCCTTGTCGGATATTGTCCTGGAGTAGACATATTTTTCTGTAAGCTTACCTATTGTATTCCGTATTTATCTGCAAGTCCTTTTGGATTAAACAATTTTGTTGGCACTGCACATGCTTTCTCTTCTTATATGCTACAGAATATCCGACCGATTATCACGGAAGCAGCAGGCCAGGAGGATTTCAAGGGTGCATTGAGCGTTGGTGATTGGGTGTTACAACAACATTATAATCAGCTGGGCAATCTGGAGACGGCCATGGATGAGGTGCTTCAACGTCTCCGACGCCTAGACGTCTCCTCTACATCTCCAGCCACACGTCCGCCTGTCACCCCGTCATCCACCTCCTCTGAGAACATGTCTGGTGGGTTGGATCTCGCTCTCCCAGAACGTTATGACGGTAACCCGGATCGCTGTCGAGGGTTTCTTCTTCAGTTTGATCTCTATTTTACGCATAACGCGAGGGCCCAGTGTACTGACTGAGCCAGAATCGCTTCTGTAATTTCTGTGCTTACTGGGAGAGCTCTGGAGTGGGCCACCACAATGTGGGAGAATGAGGGACCAGAGACTGAGGGATACGCAGCGTTTAAAGAGCTGTTTAAAGCAGTGTTTGAACATCCGTCTACTGGGAGAGAACAAGGGGATCGCCTACTGCATATCCGCCAGGGTAACAGAACAACGGCGGAATACGCCCTCAAATTAAGAACCCTGGCTTCTGCTAGCGGGTGGAACCAAACAGCGCTCCTGTCTCGGGAGGGGCTCCGAGAGGAGGTGAAGTTGGAATTGGCCTGTCGCGATGATCAGGCCAACCTGGATCAACTTGTCACGATGGCCATTCGTTTGGACAGGTTGTTGCACGCCAGGAAGAGACCGGCTGTACGTTCCCCTACACCTCAGACAAACCTCTCCAAGGAGGAGCCGATGGAGATGGACGTTACGCGTCTCACGACGGGAGAGAGAAGCTGTCGCATTCGCTTGGGACTATGTCTCTACTGCGGAGAGGAGGGGCATCTTCTTGCCCACTGCCCCAACACCCATTGGTCCTCACACAGAACGGGAGGACCGTCCCCGCCAGATCATAAGGTAGGACTCCAGGTAAATGGGTTAGTCCTGTCTGAGAATGTACTAACTCTGACTGCAACAGGTTGGGAATGACTGCTCTATCAGTCCTACCTTGGCTCTTATCGATTCGGGGGCTGCGGGTAATTTTATTGACAAGGGTGTGGCACAGCGCATGTCCATCCCGGTAGAGGAGCTCTCTGTGCCGATTCCTGTACTGGCTGTGGACAGTTGTCCCATAGGGCGTGGCTCCATCACCAAGCAAACCTCATCCATTTCCATATTGATGGGAAATCAACACATAGAACAAGTCAGTTTCTACATCATTTCATCCCCTGCTCATCCTGTCGTTTTGGGTATGCCGTGGTTGATCAAACATAACACCATTATCGATTGGAGAAATAGGCGAGTACTCAGCTGGTCTTCTGAGTGCCAGGAGAGATGTAGTCCGAGGTTCGTTCACACTACCACCATAGAAAGCCCGGAGTCACAAGTTGATTTGTCCTCTATTGTTCCCCCAGAGTACCAGGATCTGAGCGAGGCGTTTTCCAAAACTCAGGCTGCCCGGCTACCTCCCCCTCCGTCTCCTTCCTGGGGTACGTAATCACTGACAAAGGATTGGAGATGGAGACAGACAAGTCCAATGCTGTACATTCCTGGCCGGTCCCTACTACAGTGAAGGAGGTCCAAAGGTTCCTTGGGTTCGCAAATTACTACCAGCGTTTCATCAGGTCGTTCAGCTCATTGGCGGCACCCATCTCAGCCCTGCTCAAAGGAGGACCCCGATGCCTAGTATGGACCCCAGACGCAGACAGGGCATTCCAAAATCTGAAGGATCGCTTCACTACAGCCCCCATCCTCCGTCATTCTGACCCAGACCTACCTTTTGTCGTTGAGGTGGACGCCTCGGAAATCGGGATTGGAGCCGTTCTCTCTCAGCGACAAGGTACGCCACCAAAATTGTACCCATGTGCCTTTAATTCTAAAAAACTCACCTCTGCAGAACGCAAATATGATGTGGGAGATCGGGAGCTTCTGGCGGTGGTGGAGGCCCTTAAGAGATGGTGACACTGGCTGGAGGGATCAGTGCATCCATTCCTTGTGTGGACCGACCATAGAAATTTAGGGTACTTGAAGGAGGCGAGAAGGTTTAACAGGCAAGGTGGGCATTGTTCCTTACGCACTTCGACTACACTATCTCCAGCAGGCACTAAGAACGGGAAGGCTGATGCGCTATCTCGCTCCTTCTCTGGTGTGGATTTGGAACGTGAGGAGTCTACGGTGGTACCCACGGCTAGGATCATTGCTCCTATCCTGTGGGAAGTAGACGAGGAGATCAGACAAACGCAGGTAACCGACCCTCCTCCTCCTAACTGTCCCCCTGGAAGCCTGTTTGTTCCTGACAACTACAGGAATCGCCTTCTCGTATGGGCACATACGGCGCTACCCTCAGGGCATCCAGGTATAACTCGGACCCTTCAAGCCCTCCGGACAAAATATCGGTGGCCCCAGATGTCCCAGGATGTTCGTCGGTACGTCACCTCCTGCTCCATCTGCGCTCAGAGTACCAGCCCTAAACACCTGCCATTCGGTAAGCTACAGCCGCTACCTATTCCGAATAGACCGTGGTCTCATATTTCTGTTGATTTCCTTTCTGACCTGCCTGAGTCTAAAGGATGTACCGCAATCCAGGTAGCGGTTGACCGGTTCTCAAAATCCTGTAGAATTATTCCCCTTCCAGGACTGCCTTCGGCCATGCAGACAGCTGAGGCACTCTTCACCTTTGTCTTCAGGGTGTATGGGCTGCCAGAGGAGATCGTCATAGACAGGGGTCCACAATTCACCTCCGTGTCTGGCGATCTTTCATGAGGAGGTTGGGGGTCTCTGTTAATCTGTCATTGGGGTACCATCCTCAAACGAACGGGCAGGTGGAACGGGCGAATCAGGAGATTGGCCGATTCCTCCAGACGTATTGCATGAACAGACAAGGGGACTGGGCAGATGTTTTACCCTAGGCAGAGTATGCACAGAACTCCCTGCACCGTGAGGCTACTGTACTAACCCAGTTCCAGTGCGTTTTAGGGTACCAGCCACCCTTGGTTCCTTGGCTTGCTGATGACGCCCGTATTCCGGCTGTAGATGGGTGGTTTCGTCGAGCGGAAGCATTATGGTCTGCGGCTTATACCCGTCTGCAGAGAGCGGCTCGACGTTTCTAGCGGCAGGCGGGCAACTTAGGGGTTCCTTTAACTGCTCTGCCGTCTCCCCTCAGGTTTAACGCAGTGAATGGACAACCCATAGGCACAGGTTTTTACTACACATCAAACTGCACCCATGAAACTCCAGGTGGGTGTCCTTCTCAGCGAAAACATCACTCTCATGGTTCTGTCATCACCACGAGATCATCACCCTCATGGTTCTGTCATCACCACGAGAACATCTCATCCTTGGACATCCCTGGCTCAAACTCCATGACCCTGTGATCTCCTGGAAAAGACAGGAACTCCTTCCCTGGAGCGATGCCGGCTTGTCAAGATGTCTGTCCACCCCTTGCCGAGCCACCTTTGTGGAGGAGTGTCACACAGGCCCTACCACTTCCATCCCAGACATCCTCGACCCTGCCTTGGTTCGGGCCTTCCATACTGCCCATCCCGAATGTCCTGCCCCTTGATCCAGGGGTCGTCCCTCTGCCCGCTCCTCTGGGGCGCCGGGAGCCGCCCGTGGAGGGGGGGCTCTGTGACACCCTTCGGTTGCAGTTCCTCTAGCCACCAAAGTCTGTCTTCTCAACCTCACAATTACCACCAACCCAACTCACGTGAACGCGTTCCACTGATGCGCTCGCAATCACCGGAATATTAAACAGCTGTGTAATGCCTTATATTAACCAGCCTGTTTCGCTCAGTCATTGTGAGGAATTGATTGTAGTTTGCATCATTACTTAGCCTGTTACATCCCAAGTATAATTCTGAGCCTGTTTAGACCTAGTTTCTGTCTCTAAATTTCGAGTTTTGGATTTGCCCTTGTACTCCAGCCTGAGTCTTTGGTTTTACCCTGCTTACATTTTGACTACAATTTTGCCTCCTGTTTTTGTGCCTTTATTCTGATTAACATGAGTACCAAACCCTGCCTGTCTTAACTACTGAGATTTTGGAAAGTAAAGCACTGCAAAAATGTCTTTTCAAGATCTGCAGATTGTCTGTTTGAACCTGAGATTGATGTGTGCAAGGTGTGATTGCTCATGTTCAACAATATATGTATGCTAGAGAAATCTACTTCTAAAAGTAGTATTACACTATCTAACTGGTTCAACACTTCGTGTCTCCTATATACATAGAGTAATTTATAGTATTTTAATTGAATGAAATAACAGTGACATTATAGGCTTTGTTGTTTTATTTATTTTATTATCCTTTTTGGCATTTTACTTTCACTTTTTTCTTGAAACTTATTATATATATATATTTTTATTTAGTTTTTCACATTTTATAGTGTTGAGTGTCCTTCCATCCTTTATTTGTTTGTTTGTTATCGTTGCTTTTACTGCTTAGTTCCTAAAAGTATTGTTTTTGTTTACACTAATAATAAAATAAAATTACTGTAAAAAAAGAAAAGCTTCAACTACAGTAGCATGACCAAAGGCACTCTGATGCTGAAACACAGACCAGACTGGATTGACAAGCAGAGTCCACCAGGATAGGAAATTCCTCTCTTATTCCCCCTAGCACACCAACGGCAATGTTCTGTAGCTTTTACTGACAAAACAATGAAAGAATGTGCAGAATCTTTTTTTCAGAGAACCCGTTGACTATCACAGACCATGACAAAAATGAATCACTCTTCATATCAATAGATTGCCCACTGGCCATTGCTGACCAGGTCAACAATTTAAAATGTCGATAGGCTAACTAATGTCAACCACATGTCAGGATGGTTTGACCATGGTAGATCGTGTCATGACTTGTATTTAGTTTGACAATGTTGGAATGGTTTTCAGGATGCTCTGTCTATGGTTTGATCATGTCATTCCATTGCTTATTGTCTGTATCCTGACAATATCATAACCGTCATAATGCTGTGTCTGTATCCTGACCATGACACAACTG
>JACXGM010034128.1:0-12070 GCA_016801145.1 Umbra pygmaea | reverse complement strand
TCCCATTGCCTGCTGTTTTGAATCTCTCAGATGAAGGAATGGAGTTGACCGTGTGTTAGTGAAGTTTTTTTTATGTCGCGAGCGACAGATGTGTACTGAGAGTAGCTTGCGTTGGAATGCATTGTCTGACTTTGTTGAGGAAGACCAGCACACATATCATTTGATTGTTTGGATTTGGTTAGAGAGCAATGTCTTTGAACTATATATGCAAGTTATTTATATTCAATACGTCTAAACGTATCTTATGTTCTATTTCGCCTGCTGCATTTTTATGTGCGCACGATAGACTGTGTTTAAGTCTGCTGTAGCATCGCGACCAACAGTTCAAACAAACTACTGAATAAAAGTAACTCCACGATGCCTGGCTCTTGATCGGTAGAAAGAAATGTTCCAAAGTAATACATGGCCCCACTACACTTGCGCTAATGAAACACAGAACGAGAACGTGGAGATTAACTGCTCAATGAGAGTGGGTTGTTATCGTTGCTTTGCGGTAAGCAAAAAAATGCGCGATCTAATAGGTACTGATCAAAAGTAATACGTTTTAGTAAACAAAACTGTAAGGACACAAATAAAATATATTTTCTATATTAGCTAAGTATATTAAATATAAACAAGACTCAAACTAATTAAGCTAACTAACGAACAAAGTAAGTTGCTGTAAACTCATGAAGCTCCCGCAATCCCCTGGTATTACTGTATATGGCTGTTGCTAACTAAAATGTTGCACAGAGAAAGCGTTTATGGCTTCTTTCGACAAAATACAATGGAACAAAAATAGCATGACTGCCGCAATTGTTTAAGACCTTAGAAAATGAGATTTAAGACTTATAGACAGTTTTAGACCGTAAATTCTGGAAAACGATATTAAGGCTATATAAGACTTTAAGGATCTGCGGACACTAATCACATTCAATATTTTATGTCCCTGAAATTATTTCTGTGGTAAAAATAAAAATATGTGTAATAAGTTTCCTATGAATTAATACAATACATTATCCCTTAAATGTCACCAACTTAATATTTTGAACATGTTCATTCGTCTTGGCTCAAATCTACTTGCTGTAAACTTATCATCCGGATACTTTGCGTTAATTACAAGTGAGATAATTAAATATTTCATCTTGAATCAATATTGATTGTCCAATTATTTGCCCAAGTTAGTTTTGATATTGAAGTAAATGTTAATGCATTTGCTGTATAACAGTGGCTGGTTATCACGAAGATTGCCCTCAGGACTCTTGTAATAGCCAAAATATGACCACATCTCAGATTTTGTCCTCTTGGATGGCTGAAAAATCTCCCTAGTGCTGTCACTGCCTTCCGCCTTGACTTCTCGTGCAAAAAGCAAAGTTGCATGCGTGCAGCTGCGTCAGACTGATTCTGGCTGGACAGGATTTACAGTGAATTTTCAAAATCACGGTAATCAAAGACGGTTTTAATGAAAATTAAATTTTAAACGGTAATACTAACCGTACGGACATTTTATTGTGGTTTACCGTGAAACCGGTAATCGTCCCATCCCTAATTAGCACGTGGGGGGTTGGGTGTTAAACATTTTTGTTGGGTGTTTAACATTTGTAACACAATGACTAGCTGAGTTCCCATCAATGCAGGTCTGGGCGAGGGGAGATTATGTGTCACCTTTCTACAAAAACGTTTTTTTACACAAAACAATATTTATGCGCGATGTACATGGGTGCACGTTAACATCGGGTGAAAATATGGTATTTGTTTTTTATGATGTATGCAAAAAATGTCTATGGTTGAAAGAACATGTCATTGTTTACAAATACACCGATTCTGCATTGATCTAGCTTCTTCATTTGCTCTCAAAGTGCACCAGATTAATGTGTTTAAAATTACAAAACATTATTCTGAAAGAGCATGCCCCTAGAGCAGGGCTATTCAATCCTACCATACGAGGGCCGGAGTCTGCTGATTTTCTGATCTACCTTATCAATAATTGCATACATCTGGTGTAGCAGAACAAAATAAGTCCCAAATTAGAGGGTTGCAATGAAAAAATGTAGTGGAACTGGCTTCAAGGGCCTGATTTGAATAGGCCTGCTCTAGAGGGTCGGGGGTTCGCTGTGTCATTCTCACCTTTCTTTAACTCTGACCTGTTGGCATGCCTGTGTAATTATTGCTTTCATGTTAAGAGCAGATTGTAGGAGTTAAATGAAAAAGTACACTTTTGTTGGTTCCATTTAGGGAAATGTAATGTTAAGCTTCATTCCCTGCAAAACAGGCTCATCGAACGGTCTATTCACTTCATTTGATTTGTCCTCTCGATCGATGGCTGTTTCGCAGCTCTGGGTGAATTTGAAGGTGTTCTATTGTCCAGCCTACTAATGTATGCCCATTTTTTATTTGTGTGAGATTTTCTGATGGCCTTAAAGTTGTCTCAGAAATGTTGTCCAGTAGTGGTTGAACTGCCATTGACTGCCAGTTAAATTCCTTTTTTCATCCGATTACACAAAGATGTTTTTCTTCCATAAATATTTGTGCACTTCTTAGTTACAGTTGTGCTTATAAAGTTGCATACCCTGGCAGAGTTTGTGAAATTTCTGCGTTTATTTTGACAATATTACTGTTCATGCAAAAAATCTGACTTATGTAAGGATAGTGATCATATAAAGCCATTAATTATCACTCAGTGGCATCTTTGTAAACCATACTGATGAGAGAAATTACCCAAATGGCCCTGATAAAACGTTTAAATACCCTTGAATGTTTGGCCTTGTTACAGACACAAAAGGTGACACAAACAGCTTAAAATGTAAATTAAAGGTTAATTTCCCACACCTGTGTCATTTAAAATTACAATTAGTGTCTGTGTGTAAATAGTCAATAAGTTTATTAGCTCTCACGTAGATGCACTGTGCAGGCTAGATACTGAGCCATGGGGAGCAGAAAAGAGCTGTCAAAAGACCTGCATGTAATGGAACTGCATAAAGTTGGAAATGCATATAAAAATGTATCCAAAGCCTTGCAACTGCCAGTCAGTACTGTTAAATCACTTATTTAGAAGTGGAAGATTCTGTGATGTCTTGATTCCAAACCAAGGTCTGGTAGAGCAAGAAAGATTTCAGCCAAAATTGTTTGGGATTAAAAAAAACACAGGTAACCTCGGGAGACATACACACTTCTCTGGAAAAAGGTGTGGTTGTTTCAAGGAGCACAATAAGACAATACTTGAACAAAAATGCCTTTACTGCTCCAGTGACACCAAAAAGCCTGGTTACAATATGCCCGACAACACGTAGGCATGCCTCACAGCTTCTGGCACACTGTAATTTTGAGTGACGAGACCAAAATAGAGCTTTATGGTCAAAACCATAAGGGCTATGTTTGGAGAGGTGTCAACAAGGCCTAAAGTGAAAAAAATACCATCCCACTGTGAAGTGTGGTATTGGCTCACTGATGTTTTCAGGGTGTGTGAGCTCTAAAGACAAATTGGGAACCTTGTGAAAATTGATGGCAAGATAAATGCAGTATGTTATCAAAAGTTGCACATGGGATGCTCTTGGACATTCCAGCACAACAATGACCCTAAGCACAAGGCCAACATTTGAAGGTTCTGGAGTGGCCATCAGTCTCCTGACCTTAATATCATTGAGCCACTCTGGGGAGATCTCAATCCTGTGGTCCATGCAAGACGACCAAATACTTTCGGTGACCTGAGGGCATTTTGCCAAGACGAATGGACAGATTGATGCTAAAGGGGGCAATACATCATATTGA
Source organism: Umbra pygmaea (assembly GCA_016801145.1). Taxonomy (NCBI): domain Eukaryota; kingdom Metazoa; phylum Chordata; class Actinopteri; order Esociformes; family Umbridae; genus Umbra; species Umbra pygmaea. The sequence continues at coordinate 8,323 of JACXGM010034128.1, read as the reverse complement.
GAACTGAGGGTATGCAGACTTTTGAACAGGGGTCATTTAATTATTTTCTTGTTTGCCATGTTTTGTTTTATGATTGTGTCATTGTGTTATGACCTACAGTTGAATAGGACTCCCATGAGAAATAAAAAAAACATTGTTTTGCCTGCTCACTCATGTTTCATTTAAAGTTGGTATATCTATTACACATTCTTTGGGGGTATGCAAACTTTTAACCACAAAGTATATTTTATTTGTTGCCGTCTCTCTCACCAGGTGACGCCGACACGGCAGCCAGCTTTGCCCGGCAGCTCCTGTCCCTGGGGGCGGAGCCGAGCCTGCGGTCTCGCTGGACCAACATGAATGCTCTGCACTATGCCGCCTACTTCGACGTTCCCCAGCTCATCCGGGTGGTGCTGCAAGCCTCCCGACCTGGTGGTGAGGAGGGGGGAGAAGGTGGCAAGGGTTGGGTTGGGGAAAGAAGGTAGACAGAAAACCAACACTATGGGAATACTTTGACATCTTTTCCTTGTCTCTTCAAAGCCTAATGGAGAAGGTCCAATTGAAGAGTCCTCTGACTTTCTCTTTGGTATTCAGAAGGAGATGAGGAGAGAGGACACAAGGTGTATGCCATTTATATTTTGATTATACCTCAATTCAGGTAGTCCCTTCTAGTGCTGGGTGATGGCGAAGCAAAATCCTATTTCAATACAACCGTGAGGCCCGGTTAACGACAAACGACAAACAGTGCAACATGTGTGCAACATGTGTCTATTCCCTTTATTTCCTAGAGCTAAAATACTAATTCATGAAATAGACACAAAAATACTAAAGATAATTATGCAATTTTATGCATTCTTTAAATATATAATAACATAATAAAAAGTATTTATTTTGCTTATGGAAAAATGCATGATAAAAATTGTTTCACTCTTAAACTTTTGAACATATTTAATATTCTTTTAGCACTTAATGCAACTGCATTTTATGCAACTGACAAAATATTAAAACTCTTGGAGATTCTCTTCCATTTAAAAAAATGGAAATTCTCTTCCATTTCAAACATTGTTTCTCTCCTTTCATGAATTACTGTCAAGCATGCTGTATATGACACTAAGTGAAATAGTTTTCATGTAGTCTAAAGCAGCTATTCCCAAAATGATTGCTAACTCAATTTGTATGGTTGTATAATATGTATTAGGGGTGGAACGGTACATTTATTCACTCCTATGGGTGTACTCGTCGTATTGAACCCAAACGGAACAGGTTTCACGTCGCATTGAACCAAAATGGTACGGGCATCACGGTTCAGTGCACAATTTTACATGGAGATACATGGTATAAAATAAATAACTTCAATGCAAAGTAATTAATGTAATGCAGAACTAATGTTAGATATGCTGGTTCTTTAGGGACACCTAATCTGTATCCCCTCCTTAGCTCTGAAGCTATGTAGCCGAGCTCTGCCTATGCATTTTTTTTGTCAGGTCGACTCTCCAGTGAGTCAGTGATTGGCGAGTGGTGGCGACCCATAATAGTTAGAGGACCCGCCGTCCTCTTTAAGATCGTAAGTTTGGGTGAACTTCAGTTTCCCAGTCAGTTACAGTAGTACAGGCGAGAGTGGTGCATATGGCGAGGTCTGTGTGTCGGCGTTTCTCAGCAGTTGTTGGGTATGTGAGTGGAAATACATCCACTGTAACATGCTAACAGATATCCAACAACATCACCCAGATGTGCTAGCTCAGGGGGGATATTATGACACTAGGTTTTACAGCCTGCGACATGCATTCTGCATTTTTGTTTTGCTTTTCCCTTCACTGTACCGAACTTGTACCGAACCGTATGAACCGAACCGTTCCACCCCTAATATGTATACATCCACTGTCTTATACATACAGAGGACATTGTCACTGACCCTGTTGGAGGGGGTACACAGCTGGATACGTTGTAAAACTGAGACATTAGCAAAATGTCTGGGTTTCTAAAAATACACATAAATAAAAATACACGTCTCATAGATGTATGAGACGTGTATATATAAACTAAAAATTGCAGTTGTGAGCAGTGATTCTAGTCCACCTTAAGAATGGCTAAGCGCTAACACTGCACAAACTTCACATTATTACATGGCATGTTCTTGTTGTCATAGCCACTGTATTACTGATACATTTGCTACATTTGTGGGATTCTAAGCTTTCTATAAATATGAGACGTGTGTGGATATATAACTTTAAAAATTCCAATTGTGGAATGAGATTTTAGTCTACCTAATTTTTCTTTGAAGCGCATTAACGAATGGCTGAGTGTACAAGCCACGTACCTCACATTATTACGTGCCATGTTTTTGTTGTCAGAGCTTTTGTAAAACGGAGACATTAGCTAAATTCATGAGTTTCTGAGCTTTCTATACATATAATACATGTATAGATAAACAACAAATTTGACAAATTCGACTAGTTACCTAGCGGTTTTCCAAGTTAACGCCTGTTAGGCTCCAGGGGATCTTGCTCAGCTAACTTATAAACATATGGAGTATGGAGGATGAGGTAGACAAGATGGCAGACTGAACACAATGGCTTAGGGGGACCTCTAGACAAAACTTTAGAATATAAACACCATATTTAAATCAGTGAGTTAATATATTGTATCTCCAAAAAGGTAAGTAAACACTTTCAAGCTGGATGAAAAAAAGCAAATCAGAAACACAGAGAATTTTATTGACAGATATTACACACAACAACAAAATATGCCAGAGACTAAAATGGGGGAACCAATCCCCAAACGAAAGAGTGATTCCTTTACAGACACAGACAATCTTTTCACCTCCCAGAACAGTTAGGATAGACACTGAATTGATTAAATCAATAAACGATAAACTGGGTATATTAGAATTAGTTAGTAAAGATATTAAGGACCTGATAGCAAGCCTTAAGATGAGTGATGAGAAGGTAGGAATACTGGAGAAAGATATAAACAAACTTAAAATTGACAGAAAACAACTTGGTAACTGAAGTTATTGAACTTAAAAAGGAGAACAGCATTTTGAGGGAAACATTACTCGACATACAAACTAGATCGATGAAAAACAATCTGGTACTTACAGGTATCCAGGAGAACGAAGGCGAGGCAGCTGAAAGTGTAGTAAAGGAGTTTTTCATACAGCACTTAAAATTCCACACAAAGCCATTGACAAAATTAAATTGGAACATGTACACCGTTTCGGGCAGAGAGGGCAGAAGTTTGAGCGTCCAATCGTTGCCAAATTTACTCCTTACAAAGATAAATGCTGGTCAAAAGTCAGGGTAAACAACTTGCTGGCACTAAAATTGGCATGAATAATCAGTTTCCAAAAATGGTTGCAGAGTGGCGCAAAGTGCTGTATCCAATTTACAAAGCAAATAGAAGAAAAAGCACGTTGCTCTCGTGGCCGATAGACTATTTATTGATATTCATTTATTCAGGGATACAAAAACTACTCCATGGCTATATTGAACATCTGTTTAAAGTGCCTTCATAGACTGTGAATGACAGAATATAGAATAAACACTTTGTGGAGATATAACAATGTTAAAATTCCCCGGTTGAAGGGGAAGCCCGCAGCTTTGGATTGATAAAAGCATGTGGATAGCTAAATATATAGGGACAAAGTCGACACTATGGTAAAGTATTAAACAAATTGCCCATATAATATTAATGAATATAAGAGTAAGCACTCATGATCACATTTGACATAGATATTGTATAAAGAGGGAATATGTGGAGGGTGTATGGCTTGTTTGGATATGAGTGGCGTTGGCTGGTGTCTTCCGACCTGGTTGCTTGTCTCGGTCCTGCTGAGTGGCTAAGAGCGGAGGGTCATGAATGTCTGGGCAAGGGTAAAGTGTATGGTTTACTCTAATGAACTGGGTTTCATATTCCGCAAAATTGGCATGGTGGAAATATGGCACTTTAAAAAAAGTGTGTTTTTACTGATTTTTAAAAGGGTGTATTTCAGGTTCAAGTGACTTTTTATCTATACAGTCACGGTGGAGCGGTGCACTTTCCGTTGCTCCTGATGGCTGCCTAAAAGCCACAGATGAGTTTTTTTTTTTTGCCAGGCAAAGTTTGTGTGTGGAGCTGCTGAATGCAGACAATGTGCAACCATGGGCAGTAAGAGACCAAATTGAGCAGCACCTCCCTCAGTTGACCCTGAGCCTGCCTGGCAGGGTGGTCATAATAAGCCAAAGCCCCCTGATGGGAGAGCATAATAGACAAGGATATTCTCATAGCTGCTAAGGAGAACCTTGTGGACCATATACCTAGCCGACGGGGATTCTGGTGGGGTATCCCCCCTGTTAGTGGCAGTGCTGGCAACACTGGCTGCTCAAACTGGGGGAGGGGGTCACGCTCAGACAGAGAGTGAGACGATAATTGGGGCTATACCGTGGCTATGGGTTGCACAAAAGAGAATGACTAAAAGGAAAGAAAGAAAAAATAAGTAATATGCTGTCTGATTATAGAGACCAGCAATAGGGTACAGAGGGTGTGCTGTGCTGGTAGGCGGCGGTACGGAGTGGCTTGGGGGACTGTTCTCCATCTTACTGGACACCCAATTTGAGAAACATCATTTCATTATTTTATTATTATTAATTTATTTTGGATTTGTGGGCTCCCCTCTCAGCCTCAGCAGAACGGAGCAACTGTGACTTATTGGTACTGAAGACAAAGTTAGAGGTGTGTATGGGTGTAAGTAAGTGGATGTGTGTGTATATGGATCCCGCATTCATTACGCTAAATTAATAAAATGGAGAGCAATACAGGAAGAATCATACTAAATGTTTAATCATTTCCTATATAGATGTAATATAATAATGAGAACTTTAATAGGATATACTAATAGTGTGAATAAACCGAATGTATTATTTAATGGAAAGAAAATAAGAAATCAAAACATTTGGGTTTTAAACATACAAATAACCATGGTGCGATAATTAATTTAACAATAGAGGTGGGTCATGGAGAAAAGCATTTAGTGATTGAATTGCCTCTAAACTAAGGGTGGCGCTCGGTACTACCTTTGGAAAAAAGGTCCTGGTTTCTCAGGTACCTCAGGTTAAGGGGGGTTGGGTTGGACAGATAGCTAAATGGGCATCAAGTCTAAATGGGAAGATGAGGGGATATAATGGGTGGGATAATAGGGAACAATTGAAGGTTTATTTGGTAGTAATGGAAATATTTTGGAATAGATTTACTTATATCCTCTACTCATCCTGCCTTCTGATGGTGTGTGTACAAAATAATATTCTGATCAAGGGAGATGATATTTATGCCTGTCATGGTCACGGGTGAATTATGCTTGGCCAGCTATAATTGTAATGGGTTGGCAGATAATAAGAAAAGATGTGCAGTATTTGCCTGGCTAAAAGAAAAACTGGAGGCTTAAATACCCTAAACTAATAAGATATACATGGCGAAGGCTAAACCAAGCTAGCCACCTTGATTATTTTTTGACAATTTTCTCTTGTACCCAAAGTTAAGAAAGTGTTGATGGGAGAAAGAATGAGGTTGGATCATCATATAATTGGCATTTATATTACTCTTATAGAATTTCGTCATAGGCAAGGTTATTGGAAATTAAATCAAAGCTTATTGGAGGATAATTTATTTTAAACTAGGACAAACAAATTCATAACTGACTTTTTCAGACATAACATAGGTACAGCAAACCCTCTTATTGTATGGGACACTTTTAAATGTGCCTTTAGAGGTCATGCAATACAGTACTCTTCTAGAAAAAAAAGGAATACTAAATTATCCAAAGAAATTGAAGGAATTATTGCACAGATAGACATTAAGGAGAAGTTTGCCATAGAGCTTCAGATCAAGTTAGAGGTTAAACAAAAGGAAATGGAGGAACTTATACAAGAAAGATCAAGTATAATATATTATAGAAATAAAGCAAACTGGATGGAATATAGAGAAAAATGCACAGATTTTTATTTAAAACTTCAACATAGGAATGCCTCCAAGAAAAAAGTGCTATAACTTGTAGATAACGATGGAGTGACTCATGATTCACCAGTAGAGATTTTGAATGAGGAAGTGAAGTATTTTAAACAAAAGTTTTCATTTAAGTCTCCACCACTGCCTCTAACAGAACTTAACTGGAGGGACTTTTTTCCTGACAATAATACAAGACTAACGATGGTGCAGAGAGATTCATGCGAAGGGCAAATTACAGAAGAGGATCTTCTTGACGCCATCAAAACTTTCAAGGTTGGGAAAACACCAGGGCTGGATGGCATTCCTGTTGAGGTGTACCAAACCTTTTTTGACATACTGAAAGAACCATTATTAGCATGTTTTAATCATTCATGTATAAATGGTAGACTATCTGACACGCAACAAGAGGGCCTGATCTCATTACTTTTGAAACAGGACACATGTGGAGTGTATAAGGTCCAGTCTATCTAAAAACTGGAGGCCTCTTACTCTTCAGTGTTGTGATGCAATAATTCTAGCAAAATGCACTTAGAATAAAAAAGGTTTTGTCAGATATTATTCATCATAATCAGACAGGATTTCTGCATGGTCAACATATTGGAGACAACATAAGACAAGTACAGGAAACAATAGAATATTATGAAAAATGTGGGATACCAGGCCTGGTGTTTATTGCAGATTTTGAAAAGGCCTTTGACAAGGTAATATTGGACTTTTTATATAAATGCATGGAATATTTCATTTTTGGAGAGTCAATTATAAGGTGTGGGTTAAAGTTATGTATAGTAACCCTGGGTGCAGAATAGTAAATAATAGCTACATATCACAAAATTTTAAACTGTTAAGAGGATTGAAACAAGGGTGTTCTCTGTCTGCTTATCTTTTTGTTATTTCTGTCGAAATACTGGCTAGTAAAATTATAACTAACATTAACATTAACATTAGAAATCTATGGCTTTAAAACAAAGGTGTAATTGTATGCTGATGACTCATGTTTTCTTTTAGAGTGGAGTCACTACATAGCCGCATTGATGATCTTGATATGTTCTCTGTAGGGATGCACCGATCGATCGGCACGAGATCGGAATCGGCAGATTTCCATTCAAAATACGAGATCGGTGGTAATCCAATCTTCCTGTCTAATAACCGATACAGAAAAACGATCTTTGACGTAAAATACATGAGCCAAGATTTTTGTGCTGCGTCAGTAGAGGTCTCAACATGTCGATAGTTTGACAGTTTTACAACGTCTCAGAGGACGATATAGCCCATGCAATTTGCAATGTTTGTAAAACAAGAGTATCTCGAGGTGGAAGCAAGACAAAACATTTTAATACCACAAACTTAATAAGGCACCTGAAAGTACATCACCTCGAGGAGCATACGCAGTATGCGAAGCTAGCTAAAGCGCCGAGAGCCAAGAGAGCAAGCCCATCGGGTGCAACCATGGCTCAGCCAATCGTACAGGCAACTATACAGAAAACACTAATGTACAGCCGCGACGGTCAAAAAGCCAAAGCGATCACAACTAAAATAATAGTGTTTATAGGACTTGACATAAGAAACTACTTCGGAAACTTCCGCCTCGAAAACGAGTGTCTACCCCGGGACGCCATTGGACAACGGAGGAGTCTCTCATCTATTGCGACCAGTCGAAAGCTAAGTAGCATGTCGTACTGCAGTTGTTGTTCTCGCCTTCTTGCTAAGATAGCTAAGTTAGAGGCTCGGCTTCAGACGCAGTTGCCAGAAAAGGAAAATCCCAGTGTAGCTAACGATAAGAATGCGTCTGAGCCACCAGGCATTGTTGATAGTAGTAGCTATCCTAACTCCTCCGCACTATTCTTGCAGCCGGACAATTTTCTCATGGTTGCTGGCAAAGGGCGCCGTCAGCCTGCTCGGCTGGTGTCGAATTCTAAACCACCGACAGACACTTTCAACCGGTTTTCCCCACTTGACTCCGACTCAGGGATTGAGCGGCTGACGCGTCTAAGCAGGACAGATGACAAAATGAAAAGTTTAGTAATCGGTGACTCCATTACCCGTAATATTAGACTGAAGAATCAGCCAGCGATTATACAGTGTTTTCCTGGGGCCAGGGCTACCGACGTAGAGGCAAATCTGAGATTGGTGCTAGCGAAATCCAAAACGGGCAAGGCTTGAGAGTACAGAGATATTGTTATTCACATTGGCACCAACAACGTTAGGATGAAACAGTCAGAGGTTACTAAGCAGAACATAGCTTCAGCATGTAAATTAGCTAGAAAGATGTGTCGGCATCGAGTAATTGTCTCTGGTCCACTCCCAGTCAGGGGTAGTGACGAGATCTACAGCAGACTCTCACAACTCAATCGCTGGCTGAAGACGG
>JACXGM010034127.1:0-12070 GCA_016801145.1 Umbra pygmaea | reverse complement strand
AGAGCAGGGGTGGGGGGCAGGAAGGATGTAGGTAAAGGGGGGTCAGTGGAGGGTACGGGAACGGGTGACAGCTCTGGTTCACACAGCTGTTGTGGTCAAGAGACAGGAAGGGGGGAGGGGAAACAGGAAGGAAGGGGGAGGGTTTATGACAGGGGGAGCGGATGTGGGCTAGGAAGGGGGCGGGTTTATGACAGGGGGGCAATAAATCATCCATCAATCACCTTTTTGACAGGAGGGTACTCCTATATCTCTCTCTCAACTCACTTATTCTGATCAAGTATAGTAGCCCTCATCTCATCTGAGACTACAGCTCTTGATCTTCCTCTCAGTTTACTTCCACCACACATACACACTCCTCTTCCTCCATCAGCCACTCTTCTTCCTCTGTCAGAGAGATCTCTGATTGGGTCCAGGTTGACATTGAAGTACAAATTTATTATTAAAGTAAGATGTTTCTTTGTGTGTAGATGGTAATGACATTGAAAGACTAAGACCTCACATGTTAGTACAGGATTTTATCAAAGTACTGTAGAGATTTCTGAGGAGATTTTACTTTTGTTCCAGTAGGCTATATGTCAGAGCCTAGGCCTACTTTATCCACTAATCAATAGCTTCTTCCTGGCTCAGCCCTCTCAGAAATATGCATGAATAATATGCACTAATAATATACAACTCCTATCTTGGTGTTCCAGTATTGCAGCCTCCCTCAACATAACAGTTCTCAATCCCTGTTTGTCTCAATATCTTCTAAAGCAAAGTTTAAAATGATAATTATATGGTTATGAGTGATGGCTTACCGTGTGTTGTCTTTCACTGCACATCGTTCATTGTCTTATTAAATAAGTTAAATGAGCTACTTTGACAGTTAGGCTATACATTTGACCTACACAGTTAGCTAGTTACATGTAATACAGTAACTTTGCAGTAGCCTACAGTAGAGAACCAGGAGCTCATGCATGCTGGCTAACTACTGACTGACTGTAGAGCTAGATATATAGACACCTGACTGAAATATCAGCAACTATTTTCTTTACCATTTTGAAAACTAATTTTCCAAAAGTCTGCTTTGATTTGGAAGAGTTTCTATTTCTAAAACAGGCGCAGGAGTTAGCTAATATACTGTAGTAGCTAATAGACATTAAGTTATTTTGTCTGGCAACGTGTCAGCTGCGTCTCTTTGCCGTCACGCGGACTCAGGAGAACAGACTACCGATAAATGAATCACACGGGAGTAAACATTCGTGATTCCACTCTTTGGCAAAAAGGTTGCTGCGATTATAATTTAGATAAACATTATTAACATTATTAATTATTAAGTGGGTAAATTATAATTAACTAAATGACATTCCTGGTTTGGTGACCAATTCTATTTTGAAGGCTCGTTTGATGTGGACCGTGGGAGCGTAGCAGCTCTTCTGTTTGTGTGTGACGTGAGAATGAGAGATGCGCTCGAAGAGTGGGCCGCACTACCTCACATCTGCAGGCAGGTGGCCCAGTCCGAATTGCAACAAGTATAGCGATTATGAAATGGTTTTTCAGGAACCACCTTACCGGCCCAACAACTAGCGGCCCACTGGGAATTCTCCTGGTTCTCCCGATTACCCACCCCGGGCCTGATTCTGGGCATCTGTTGAACAGTACAGACTGTAATAAAAGTCACTGAACTTGCTAATCACACTTCTGATTGGCAACTCATGAGTTGTTTTCACTGTTTTTTTCCCTGTTTTGATAACGAGATTGACAGTGAAGTCTTTCTGCCTTGCTGCATCTCCCATCTCCCAATAATCTTTAATATACCTTCCCTCACTGGCTCTGGGAAGTTCTGATTACTTTTGTAACTACAACAGGCACAGTTCTTCTCCCTCACCTTCCTTCCTGGAAGAAGAATGCCATGTGAATTAATGTAACTTTGGCCAGAATTTCTTACCTTTTACATTGGTTTTATTTCAAATTTTCAACATGTCTTTTTCTTCCTCTTTGTGGTCTGTTGGCATCCACTTCCTGGCCACTTTCAAACCCTCCCTCCTGAACAGGGTCAATGTCTACTGTCTCACTCACTCGAATTTCTTCTGTCTCCTCTTCCTGGCCACTATTTGGCCCCTCCCTCCTGAACAAATTCTAGCAGAATGTCTACTGTCTCAGTCCCTCGATCCTCTTCTGTCTTCATGTGTCCCTCATCAATTGCATGATCTGTCTCCCTGTCTGTCTCTCTTCCTCCATCTTCTGCTGTCTCCATGTGTCTCTGTCTCTCTCATCCATCTCCTCATCTCTCCCCCTCATCTCATGCTGTGTCCCTAAATGGTATAATTAATATTTATTAAAATTCAACATGAATGCCCTGATACTAATAATTCGGGGTACGGATTAGATAAGGTGAATGTTCAAACTTATTTTCTATGCAAGTCAGTTACAGGAACGTAGTTATAGGAACAGTCCACTTCTAAACAGTTCTACTAACAACTCTCCCCCAAAACTGGTTTTTCAATTTGCATTCGCACTGGTCACGTGGCCAGAGGAACTGATAGGAAGGATAAGGGAGTGACGCAAGCACAGCAACGGTCTTTTTATAGCGTTGTCACTAGACTTTAGCGTAGCGCCACATACAACAACATTTCACAGTTTAATGTTTTTAACTCTGAGTGTATGGTTGAAGGTAAGTGTGTAAATCATCTTATGTATGCAGATGATTTGGTTGTTTTCAGCCCAAGTAGTGCTGGGTTCCCCTAGTGGCTTGCTGTTTGTTTGTTCAGATTACGAGGCTGAAAACAACATTCAATACAATTAAGTGTGTTGTGTTGATATGTTTTCATAACGGAGTTCGAACGGCGCGTTTATAAACTAGGCTGGAGTCATATTTATTGAAATTGAGTAGCTACTTAACAGAGAAACGCAGAAGACAAAGGCTCCAGCATAATATGTAATATACGCAACAGACGAACAAAACAACTGGCATGATTTATAAGTTGGACCAATCAATGTAGACCTAGGAAAAGGGAAAAGGGAAAAGGGAAAAGGGAAAGACCCTGCTCTGAAGTAGAAGCTTAAAGATTTATAGGAACTGTGGTGCGAGGAACTAAATAATCACCAAATTTCTCCTGTCAGAACACAATAAAAAAAGTGGTTATAGGAACGTTATGTTCTAGGAACTGCAAGAGATCCCTGCGGTCGGAAAGTGGCTATTATGTCTTACTGTCATCACTCTTGTGAGGAAATGCATTCAAAAATAACTCTGACTCATCTTCAACTTATTCAATATAGGATTCATCAGTTTCTTTCATAATATTCATCAAAATCTTTTCTGCCTCAGACAGTTCCATGTCTGCAGTTGTGTCAGCCATTTTGAATGCTGTTTTAGGGCACCAACTACACTTACGCCCTTCTGGCTCTGAACAAAAATTTGGGTCCTACATGTATTTTTCAGAGCCAGAAGGGCGTAAGTTCACTTACACCCTTGTGGCTCCAAACATTACTCACACTTTTGTGTTCGGTCTTTATTGTTTTGTTGCTTTATTGAATACAGTTTGATCTCAGGTCTTTTTGGCACCATTGGATAGAGCTCATCGAGACCTTTAATTTGATATTAAGAACTCATATTCACCCAAAATGCCACTTACGTCCCTCTGGCTCCAAGCCCTCGATATGCTACCTCAGCCCCTCAAAATGACATTGGCAATGTTAAGGCTGACGAACTGAAAAGTGCATCCCACTCAGTCACACTAAAAGCATTACCATCTCGATTTGGTTTGGTTTTGCTCTATGGTTGTTACTAGCTAGCTTTAGGACTAACTGTTCATTTGATGATGAGGTAATTTTGAGTCATTTCATCAAGTTGAGTCAGTAAAACCCAGAGCATGACGGATCTCCGGCGCACCAGCTTTTTGATGTATGAGAAAATGCTCACCATTCACTCAAACGTAAATTGTAAATTGACAATTCTGTCATTCACAAGTCTTTTAAATCTAGAGACTGGGTTGTTTAAAGTAGTTTTGATTCTATTATTCAATAATCTATACATTAAGTAAGGAAAATGTTGGGTGTCCTGTATAGGCAATTATCAGACAATAAATAATGGTCAAATTGCATTATTTATAGTAACCTGCATCTAGTTTGATGATGTCTTTATGCTGCTGCATCTTAATTAATTTGATCTTTGAAAATGTAAAACAAACAGCTGTTGCTTTCAGAGCACTGAGCTGGAGGAGCACTTTTGAATCCTGTATGGAATCATGTTTGTCACAACGCAGATGTTGTGGCATGAGAGCTGGAAAGATGGAGACCAGAATATAGGGAGGTGTGTTCTTGATGTTTATTGAACACCTTTGAGAAGGTAAACTCTCAACATTTGAAACAAAGTGTCCCGATGACCCTGTCATAGTAGCTGCACAACAATATATATAAAGATACGATGCTCTAACGCTATGGCATCGGACACGGACGCTCAATATAAATGTACACCTAGCTCACAATAATGTATACATTGTACAACACATACTGGGATGAAGGCTCAATCAATAATGCATACATACAATGTCTAACAGCTCTCTCCAACACAACATAAAAAAAATAAAAAAGTCCAGGTCCTCAAAAACACAGACCAGCACTGACAGGAAATTAAATCCACAATAGTGCGCGTCACCTTCTTCTCGGGGACTCGATAATAAATAGCCGTACTAATTATTCACCTTAAGCAGTGGCAGAGGTAATCACCCAATCAACTACACACGTGGGTAACGGTGATACCCAGATTATTCAGCAATACATAGTGCCCGGAAGGTGATGCCCCAAAACATAAATACACACCCAATAAACCACCTACTGTACATAAAAACAAACAATACAACATATTGGACAAATCCTGCCATGACACATAAAGGTCCTTATATCGTCACAATGTTGAAGAATCTATTTCCAGCCGTTCAAGTAAAGGATACCATTGAATGATTCACTAAAAAAAGGATTCACAACTCTCTAGTCAATAAAAAGAGTTGTTCAAAATTAATGAATAGTTCAAGAACTGCAAACCACTAGTGCTGTTCTTTTGCGTAATATGAAATAGAATCCGGCCGGCGCCGCTGGAACAATGGACCTAAACACACAAAGACATTTATAGGAGGACTGATAAGCTGAGTGGGTACAGGTGTGCTGTGTGAATCAGAGATGAGGGGTGAGACCGAGGATGTCAACCTTCTTGCCCCTGCACACCAGTAGGGGGAGACAAATGCTGGGACGATGGTACTTTGCTTTCGGCTTGTGTTGGGTTGTATATGGCTGGGGGGGTTACTGTGTAGGTGTGGGGCGGAAAAAGATTCAAATATAAATAAATGAAATGATGCTTTGATGCTTTAAAATAATGTCTTTAAAAATATAAATGAAACGTTGTGATGATGTGCATAGTAGGTGTTAACATGATTTGATAAAATAAAATCAATTTTGCAAAAGTCATTTTGAATAATATATATATATTAATTTCAGTGATTCTAAACATTCCCACACTCCATCATTATGGCAGAATATAGGAAGTTCTCACATCATTTTATACTGTAGTATTTTCTGACAAAGAAGTAATTTGCAACATTATCTAGTCTAATTTAAACATTGTGTTGATGTCCTGTGAATAGAGTTCATTATAGTGGGTCTATTATCTCCTCAGTTACAAAAGCAAGAAAACAAGATAATAGTTGAATTTTTTTAAATTGAAACATTTAGCAAAATGCTTGAGTGCAAAATAAATAAAATGTAAAAATTAAATTTCCTTGTGACCAGCAGTGTTTTATTTATTTTTGGACTATCTATTTTTGCTCTTTATTGAATTCATTCAACAGCAGAGTTTGGACTTTCACATCAATAATCATATATTTACTGCATAGTGATTTGCAGATCTACTGGCTGCACTTACCAAGTTGTTTTATGTCCTTAGTCACTACAGTTTACCGACAATGCTTTATTCATGAAAGAGATTAACTGTAAATTCAAACCAACAAACTTTGGTTCACTTGTCCAAAACTAGGCTCTTCCACAACTAATCTGTTTGTAAATTTACTTTGGTAAACTTTAAATCAATTAGGACACATAGCTTAGACAATAAATATACTTCTACCTGTTTGTATAAATATATGTATACTGCCTTTATAACAGTCAAGCCTGGCAGATTTAAATGTTTATTAAAACAGACAATTTAGTGAAATATGATGGATATGATGTCTATGTCTATAATGAAATGGCCCACTCTCCTGGAGAGAAATGGTAGTGCAACTGCAAAGACATTAATAAAAACTAGAACCCTCTGTTTTCGAAAAAAATTGCACTCCAGTCATCACTCGAGCAATTTTCACAACTTGCCATCTCAAAAATGTGGTTGCAGCTGTTGACGGCTACTTTTTTGTGCGACATGTGGTTTGATGAACCGTGTGCTCGCCACTTGCCGTCCCACAGATCTGGCCAAGGAGTTGCGAAGCTTCTGACAACAGGCAGTATTAGGGGGAATTGGGAGGGATAAAAATTCAAAGAAAATAAAAATAAAACAGTGACCCCAAACTTTTAAACACTAGTGTATGTCCACTTGCTTCAAATCTGCAAAGTAGATAAAATGCTGTCAGTTCCACTTTAAGTTTATGGATTGCTGTATCAGCATCAAAACTACAGAAACCAATTTTAAAAGTACTGCAAATGTTTTAAAATAATGTTGGTGTGTTACATATATATTTATATATATTCAGTGGGATGGTTGAAATTGGACTTCAGTCAAGTAATTTGTTTGAATAAAATGAATATTTTATATAATTAATGTTTTATAGTCCTTATTTACTGCAAAGAAAAAAGTGTTTTACAATTGAGATATATATTTTGGAAGATTGTGCACAAGTTCTATGTTACTTAAATCACATTTCTTCTGCATTCTGATGCTTGGTTTGAACTTCACCAGATCAGAACAGTTGAATGTGTACCTAATGAAGTGGCCAATTAATGTATAGTAACTTATTAATGATAAGTAGGTACTGCCATGTACAATAAATGTCATGACTGCAGAAAAATAATAGCAGAAATATGCTCACATACCTACTTACAGCTCTGGAGAAAATTAAGAGACCACTCAAGACAAAAATGACTTTGGTGAGTGAAACAGATGAAGTCACAGACAGAGTAGGGGGAAAGACCATTATATTATTTGGGGCATGGTGATAAAGACATCTATATTGAGAAAAAGCTATAAAAGTTTACAGAAACAGCCTAAAGTGAGCCATAAGATCCAAATGAAAATAAAGATATAATTAATAAATAAAAATAAAAATGTAATAAGCAGTCACGGATTAAAAGCAGTAACTAATCAATGCATTTAGCATGTGTACCTAATACAGCGGCCATGCAAATTTTAACATTATATTTCTCTATTCTGTAACAATACTATCATAAGCCAAATGTTTATTTCAACTAAGATATTAGATCATAAACACTTACCTTTGTGGTGGAAGTGACAGTAAACATTGTTGTTAAACAACTGTTGCTGATCATGTCCATCCCTGTATGACCCCAGTGTGCCCATGACAATGGGTTCAAGGACAATTCCAGAGTAAATAAACCATTTGAAATATAGTATTTAGAAATGACACCCAGCCTAGACTTATTAAATTCATATACAGTGCTGTGCCTAAGGCTCATATACCTGTGCAATAATCATGCTGTCTAATCAACATCTTGATATGCCACACCTGTTGGATGGATCGATTATCCCTACAAAAGAGAAGTTCCCAGAAATTGAAGTTGTGAACCTTCTCCGCAGGGTCCCCATTGATGGAAAGAAGGAGGGTGTTGGCACTTACTGAAGTCTATGATTAGTTCTTTGGTTTCCCCGTATTGAGAGACAAGTTGTTCTCTGTGCACCATGTGACCAGTCTGTGTATCTCTGCTCTGCAAGCCGACTCGTCTCCCCCTGAAATGAGTCCAACAAGTGTGGTGTCATCGGCAAAGTTTATGGTGGTGTTGATGGGGTGGAGGGACTGCGGTCATGAGTGTAGATTGAGTACAACAGAGGACTCAACACCCAGCCCTGAGGGGAGCCGGTGCTAAGGGAGAGGGTGAAGGATTTGTGGGGACCGAGCTTCACACTTTAGAGCCGGTTGGTTAAAAAGTCCATAATCCAGTAGCCAATGTGAGAGGAGAGGCCAAGGAAGTCCATAATCCAGTAGCCAATGTGAGAGGAGAGGCCAAGGAAGTCCATAATCCAGTAGCCAATGTGAGAGGAGAGGCCAAGGAAGTCCATAATCCAGTAGCCAATGTGAGAGGAGAGGCCAAGGAAGTCCATAATCCAGGAGCCAATGAGAGAGGAGAGGCCAAGTAAGTCCATAATCCAGTAGCCAATGTGAGAGGAGAGGCCAAGGTCAGACAACTTTCAAATGAGGATGTCTGGGATGATTGTGTTAAATGCTGTACTATATTCTACAAAGAGCATCCTCACATATGTCCCACTGTGCTCTAGGTGGTTTAGGGCTCTACAAAGAGCATCCTCACATATGTCCCACTGTGCTCTAGGTGGTTTAGGGCTCTACAAAGAGCATCCTTACATATGTCCCACTGTGCTCTATGTGGTTTAGGGCTCTACGAAGAGCATCCTTACATATGTCCCACTGTGCTCTATGTGGTTTAGGGCTCTACGAAGAGCATCCTCACATATGTTCCCCTGTGATCTAGCTGGTTTAGGGCTCTACGAAAAGCATCCTCACATATATTGCACTGTGCTCTAGGCTGTTTAGGGCTCTACGAAGAGCATCCTCACCTATGTCCCACTGTGCTCTAGGTGGTTTAGGGCTCTACAAAGAGCATCCTCACCTATGTCCCGCTGTGCTCGATGTGGTTTAGGGCTCTACAAAGAGCATCCTCACATATGTCCCACTGTGCTCTAGGTGGTTTAGGGCTCTACAAAGAGCATCCTCACATATGTCCCGCTGTGCTCTAGGTGGTTTAGGGCTCTACAAAGAGCATACTCACATATGTCCCACTGTGCTCTAGGTGGTTTAGGGCTCTACAAAGAGCATCCTCACATATGTCCCACTGTGCTCTAGGTCAGTGGTTCCCAAACCTCTCCTCAGGGACCCCCAGACAGGCCATGTTTTTGTTTAACCCTGAAATGGCACACCTGATTCAATTAGTCAAAGGTGTAATGTGTAGTTGACTAATTTAATCAGTCATGTCAATTCATGGTGAAAATAAAAACATGGCCTGTCTGGGGGTCCCCGAGGAGAGGTTTGGGAACCACTGCTCTAGGTGGTTTAGGCCTCTACAAAGAGCTAACGGCCCTTTTCAGGTCGGCTCTAGCTGAGCTGTACCTGGCTCTATCCCCGGACCTGTATGCAGCATCTTGGGCTTTAAGAAGAGTCTGTACTGTCTGTCTTGTTCATCCAGGGTTTCTTGTTCACAGCGGCCGTGTCTCTCTGGGTAGGTAAAATGGTACACAACTGACAGAGCCTCTATATCAGGGGAGCAATGGCTGTGAATGATTCTGCCGCTAGAACCCTAAGCGTTGTGCACGTATACAAACAGTCCTCCTCCCCTTGTCTTACCAAAGTCTTTGATCCTGTGAGAAAGAGTAGAAATAGAGGCATTTTCAAACGTAATGAGCAGTGGTTGATTTAAACACTATAAAATATGACTGTATTGGGGTGGAATTAGATTAAGTATTTACACTTGGGTAATTGGCTATGGGACAGCTGAGTGCAAATAGCATAGACACATGGGCTATTTACACCCAGGGTGCAAATATATTCTGCCAAAAACAAAAGTATTGTGGAAGTAGCTGTTACGCACTTCTCCCCAGGAGGGGAGTGGGATGCCACACCTCGCCGCCCAAGCGGTCAGAGAAGGGAGTATGGAGTCGTGGGTGCGAGCAAGGACACAGAAACAATAGGGTACCGTTTAACACAGGCTTTATTATGTCTCGGTAAATAAATAATAGGTTTGGGAGAAGAGGCTGAGCGGAACCAAACAAACAAAGTAACTATAAACCCCACCACTAACCTGTCTTAACTACCTACTACACACATAAACTAACTGGCACACTTAACTACCTACTACACACATAAACTAACTGGCACACGATTTAGGCGCCCTAACCAAAACACAGGAAGTGGACCGCTCAGATCTAACCTGGTGTTTTTAGACAAGGGTGATGTAAGCCCATGGGCGTCTGGCCTAACACTTCCCAAGTGTTTCCCCTTCCCCCTAGGAAGACAACAAAAAAATAATTAATAATTATGTACAAAAATAATAATAATAATACTATACAGAAGTTATCAAGAACAAAACAAACACTATTCAGACCGTCAAACTCTCTCTGTCACACACTAACAAACCCACACTAACATGCCATACCAAAACTATTACTCAAACACTAACAAACACTCTTAAACACAAAGGCAACCGAACACAGTAAATAAATGAGCCAAGACCAGAGAGCTAGTGTCAACTTCTGGAAAACTCCTGCTAATACCAAATGACAAACAGATATACTAAAACAGAAGGGCATGATAGGATATGATGATTGGATTCAGCTGCATCGGATAACGAAGGGGAGGAGTCAGTGATAAGTGGTGATTGAATGATGAGGATGGGCAGCACCTGTACAGAGAAAGAGACACAGAGCAAAACAAACACACAGACAGGACAGACACACAGAGCAAAGAACACTGCCTAGGACTAGGGGACGTAACAGTGGCATTTCCTGTACATTTTCTAAAGAATTTTCTTTTTTTCTGGTAACTTCTTCATAACAACTCATACTCTCATAGAGCCAGCAGACACACTGTAGATAGATATATTTGAGCTTTACAGAACATTATGGATGATGCTATTTACGCAAATGATGATGTGATATTCTCTGATTCTGTGAGAAGAAATGGAGACAGTTACAAAAGTGGTGAGTGGTGGTTAATTTAAACAAAATAAATATGATAGTGTATATTTATTTTCAAATGTTTGAAATCCCTCACAAACTTGTATGTGTTTTGATAGAAATGAATGCCTATCATTAAGACACTGAAGTAAAGACAGCTTAAAATTTTGTATGTGAATAATTACATGTGAATATATTTAGTCATTTCCTACAGTGATAGATATTTGCAACAATGACAATATAATTTTCTATCAAAAACATTAACATTTTTGGGTGATTCCAAACTTTACAACGCTAGTGTACTAAACAGATGAGTATGCTAAAAATTTATATTTTTATATCAGATGAGTATATCGAAAGATTTATAGAATTTAAATACAGTCTAAAGTTTCTATAATTTTCTTCTACTGTATTCATGTGCTAATGTATACAGATTCAGAGGACAGACTAAAATAAATAACCTCCTTTATGAAAGTCTAGACAATTGATGCAACAGTAAAGAAAGTCACGTTTTGCTCAGCTTTCCCATATTCAAACGATGTACAAGAATATGGTCAAGATCATTCCCATGAATATTATTAGAAATTGTTCTTCCTTCTCTTCTCTACCTAATCTCATTCTTCCTATTCCACTTCATTTCATCTTTCTCAGCAATTTAAACAAGTATTGTAGACTACTCACTCTGGTGTATGATGATTGCTTGTTATGCAACAGAAATTAGTTTGAAACAATAGAACTCTTTATTCTATTCAGCGATTTCAAAATCAAAACACAAACCATAAACTCACTAGGGCTGAAACGATTCCTCGAATATCTCGAATAACTCGATTACAAAAACATGTCGAAACAAAATGACTTGACTCGAGTCTTCGTTTAATCAATGTTACCAACGTTGTATCGCGCACGGTGGTTCCGCACGGATGATTATTACTGTCGCACACCGGGCTCACGCTGCTAGCGACAATGACTCTGTCTATTTATTATATAATGCAATCCAGATTGCAAATGTAAATGGTCTTATTAAAATATTAGTAAGTAAATGTCACACTTTTCTAATAGAGTTTAGTGGCATATTTTCGAAATGTGCAATGTTTCCTTTGTTGTTACGCGATGTGTATCGCGTTGAATCAAGCGCTATTATTCTGAAGGCGAAACTAGTAAAGGCTAGGAATCCACTAAAGAAGCTAG
>JACXGM010034126.1:0-12071 GCA_016801145.1 Umbra pygmaea | reverse complement strand
GAGCAGATTCTTCAGGCGCGTCTAACATAAAAATTACCGCTTTCAGAGACGTTGCTCACATCACATCTACGTCATCACGCTCAGCTGAGGCTGCGCAGTATGCTCGGCTATCATTTTAAAAAGTTGTTCAATTGGGCTTCAAGCTCTCTCCGTTGAAATGAATGAGATCGTTCCATCCTGTTATTAATACATCCATGGTGTAGCTACGTTCAACCTTAAGTTTCCGTGGTGCAACCAAACATCACCACAGCTTTAGTATGAAACTAACTAAATTCTACGTATTGTTAAGTGTTGACTTTGCACCCTAACTTAAGAGAGAATTTACGCACAGCTGGTGCAACCGGCTGCTGCTGTTTACGATTAGTATTGCTGGATTGAGTGATCTGAGCTGATTGCGCGTACGCGCGGTGGCATAAAAGGGGAGATGTATCGATGGTAGAAACGCTGATCAGCAACACTGCTATTGGCTCCTCATCATGGCCAAAGAGCACGCCCAGTTTTTCTCCGCAGCAGAGCAACGGTTATTGCTTGAAGGTTACGAGGAATTTGACAGTTTGATTAAAACACGGAATTTGAAAGTTTGATGAAAACGCAAGGGAACACCTCAAAGTCTGCAAAAACCAGGAGAGTGGGCTGGCAAAAAGTAGCAGACAAATTAAATGCATAAGTGGTCACCATGCTATGTTTTTTTTCACTTATTTTATAGTATTATTTTATTTTAATAATTTTATTTTGACATAATATAATTTCATAAATAGCTATTGAATGTCAGAGCCACCACAGAGTAGCTACTATTGCTGACCTTGCATCACAATATCTCTAATTGCAGGCAAAAGATGACACTGGTTTTTCGGTTTTTCTTTACAAAGAATTATTGAAATAAAACTCAAGGACCTAAGCATAATATCTTGTCTTTTATTATTAATTTAATGTGTTTTTGGTATTTTTTTTCAAAACACTAATCAAAAATAGTGTTCCACAATTCTGTCCGGTGCAGCTCTGCCACTAGGTTGGTCCAAGTGCACTAGCTGCAGTCATCATCAGGCTGTACCTCCACCACAGGGCTGCGTTGTAACGGGTCTGTGGTCCGGAGATTGGGTCAGGGAACGGCGTCATGAAATTCTACCCCTGTCACCAAGCCCGATCCTGAGCTAATCACCTGTATATTGGAAGAATTCACCTTTGTTAGGCTCAAAATGTTAGCTATGTAATACAGTCATCTTGATATTTTTATTTTCCCCTTGAGGCAGAGTTTGTGGTCCGCCAGGCGGTTTACTCATCGTTTAACAGGAGGTCCACTGCCTGCCAAGAGGTCCACCGGCAGCGTTTTGGACCTTGACATATTGTCAAAAAAAAATACAAACTTTTTTATTGAATATTTTATTATGTTTGATTTTCAAAATAAATCTATTATGTGTTTGTATTGTATTTGAATGTTGTTGTAACCAATTTTCTATATACATTAAAATACTTTTCATTAGATATAGAAATCTAGAACATAAGACTAACCTAGTATATAGCCTATATGCAGCTGATGGACTAACTGGAACAACAGTATGAGTGCGAGGATTCCCAGAGCATCTCTGTGTAAAACTCTGCTCACCCGCCGGTGGACCACTCAGGCTCCAACACAGACGGATCACCCGTTAAATGATGAGCAAAAAGCTATCGTACCGTCAGCTGTAACTGCCGGCCTCCCGCCAGCTCTGTGCTAGCTGGGTTTGATCCAATTACTTTTTTAAATAGGATATAATATTATTTATCTGAAATATTAAGAACGTAACATACCTGCAAATTTACACTCCCAAGCAAAAAAGTATGCTTCGTTGGAGCTACTTGAAATTAAATGTATTTTATTTATCCTAAATATACTTCTAATAGGCCATATTATTTTGGTATGTATATTTTGTAAGCATACCTCAAATATACTTAAACATATTAAATACACGTTTAGGGTTAAACATAAGTGTACTAGATGTATATTACTGGAGTATAATTTAAATATACTTTGTTTTACTAGGGCTGTGAACCCCATTTCGTTAACACAATATGTGATCTAATCCTGTTTACATTAAATAAGCCTGCTCCCGAGCAGGTTTAAGCTTACGCGCCTGTTGCTATGGCAGCAAGTCCAGGATGAGCATCGAAGAACCAAACAATCCAAGATCATGCCAAATCGTCAACAATCAAATCCAGCTAACTGAGTTAGCGACGTACGAAGAACGGACCCCAGATCACAGACATTGTTTAAAAGTTCCTCCAGTGTGCTGTTGCCAGCTACAAGCTTATTGCTGACCGTTGCCACGGGGCAACGCCCGTTTATGCTGTGAGGACCATCCTGGATTCCAGGCGGCGGATGGGCGGCATCCAGTACATTGTGGACTGGAAGGGGTACAGTCCTGAGGATCAGTGCTGGGTTCTGGCCAGGGATGTATTGGACCCCTCACTCCTGCATTATTTCCATCTGTGTTGGCCGGATGAGCTTGCGCCGCACCCTCAGGGTCATCCCCGGGACAGGGGGCGCCGCGCTGCCGGAACTGCGTGACAGAGGGGGGGGTACTGTCAGCATGGACAATCCTCAAACTCCCCCTACTGGCGCGAACAGGTTCAGGGGCTCGGGGTCCCCTGTCTTCTGATGCAATCATTGTCATTCCATAGACCTCATCAGCACTGACTACAACGGTCCGTTCTTAACTCAGTAAACTCTCAATTGGGGTTAAAGTGAAAACAGTCTTCAAGTAGTTCTCCAGAAACAGGGTTGGAGACCCCTGCCCTACCATTTGCAGTGATTATTTTGCAATTTCAACTGGAATTGCATTGAGGACAAGTTGTACTTCCAATGTTTGACAATTGGCATGCACCAAAACATCTGTTATAAATTATGCATTTTATACTGTGATTTTGTGACCTGTTTTGTGCTGTGTGTAACAATGCACTGCATATTGTAGGGAAACATTATCCCATATACATAAGATTTTTTTTAATTGTAAAATATCAAGAAATACATTTTTAATCTATGCTCATTAAGGATGTAGTGGAGGCTAAACACATGTAAACGCTGTTTACAAACCTCCCGAAATTCAGATATAGGGTTTACCCACCTTTAAATAGCTTTTATCCACCTCTAAATACCCTATCGTTCCTAAGCCATTCTAAATCAAGCATATGTCCTTTTAGTTTCATATTGTTCATTAATAGTTTCATAGGTTGTTAAACCTATGACGAAGTCTATTCATATTGTGTTGCATAATGGTATTGAGAATGAGGACATGTCGTCACAACACAGCACCCCGCCCCCTGCCTACACTACATCGCGTCTCATGTACTGTAATGAATGGATTTGAAAAATGTATATCTGCCAAAAACCTGTATCACTGTCAAGACAGCAGCCCTCCTGATGCCAGAAAACAGCCTCGGCTAAGCCCAAAGTGAGTGAGCCCGGAAAACAGTACTAAACTTCATGTTTTTGAGGTTAATTTGGTTCACGGTAGATGAATAACACTGAAAAGCCATGGCGTTAATTAGATTACCCCTTTCCGACACGAAGTTGTAAGTCATCTCTACCTTTTCCCATTAGCCCATGTTACAAGTAAAATTCAGCATATATTGTCAGATAAATAACTGGTAACTGGAAAGTTAGTGAAAACAAGCTCACTTTGCTAGTCAGTTAGTTGTTATAATAATATTAACCAACTGTGTTTGTGGTGTAGCCTGAAAGAGTTTAATTTATCATTATTAATGCACAAATAAAACACAATCTGGAGTATAATGTCTTCACAACTAATTGTGGATGATGCTACATGGCATAAAATCCCAGGCATAATAAAGGGTTTTATTAATAATAAAATAACTGGGCTAGTTTACTCTGACTGGCTACCATTTGAAATTATTGACAGGGGAGTCCCCCCTCCCCCTTCTCAAAATGGTACTGGCACAGAGACAGTATTATGTCAATTAACTAGATATATTAGTAGATATCTACACCTATCTACTAAAAGGTGTAGATAGAATGCTATAGCATTCTGACTGGATACCTAAACATTGAATGCATGCTAAATAAATTATTTTAATGGTTTGTCTGACAGGGTTAACTTATGGGCCTTATAATGTGACCGGCTACTTGACAGGATGTGGTTAGCTAAGCTGTATTTTCTAAATTTTAACATTATTTTACAGACAGAGTTGAGACGTTGAGATGATGCAGGGAGCACAGAGAGAGGAGGTAAGGAAAGAGGAAAAGAGGTAAGACAAACAGAATGAAGAAACAGAGACAGGACAATTCAAGAGAGAACGGACAGAGAGAAAGAGAATGTTGTTTATAACCTGTGAGAATGTTCTTGAACATTCTGATAGAAAGACAAAGACAGGAGCATAATGTGATATCATTATGTACACGTGCATTGTATTGGAAGCCCTGGATATGAGCCTCCCTCTCTCTGAAATATTTTTGTTCTCTACATTTTGTCATTCAGTAAAGTTAGATTTCAACCATATTATTCCTTCTTTAGTCTTTATCAAGAACTTAGATGTATGTATGTATTGAATAATGATTGTGTGACCTATGAGGGAACAAACAGTGATACCCTTGGTACCAACAATTTATAGCCTATAGTGATTTCATCAGGATACACATACACTGGTAAGCAGTGGCCCTCCTAACCAGTGACCGCGTCACGGTCCAGCTGATCACAGAATTGATAGTTTACCCACCTCTTTTTTACAACACACCTGACGCTCACTCAAGTCAACAGAGTCATGCAAAATGAACTTGCTTACGCCAGCACTCTTTCATATTGTACAGTCATGGTCAAAGGTTCAAAGAATAACACAAGCTTTGGTCTCCACAAAGTTTGCTTTTTCAGTGTTCTTAGATCTTTTTGTTAGTAGTTACAATGGTATACTGAAGTGTAATTACAAGCATTTCATGTGTTAAAGGCTTTTATTGACAATTACATTAAGTTTATGCAAAGAGTCAATATTTACAGTGTTGACCCTTCATTTTCAAGACCTCTGGAATCTGCCCTGGCATGCTGTCAATTCACTTCTGGGTCACATCCTGACTGATGGCAGCCCATTCTTGCATGATCAATGATTAAAGTTTGTGAGAATTTGTGGTGTTTTGTTTGTCCACCTGCCTCTTGAGGGTCGACTACAAGTTCTCTATGGGATTAAGTTCTGGGGAGTTTCCTGGCCATCTACCCAAAATGTCAACGTTTTGTTCCTTGAGCCACTCAGTCATCAAGTCTGCCTTATGGCAAGGTGGTCCATGCTGGAAAAGGCATTGGGCATCACCAAACTGTTCTTAGGTGGTTGGGAGAATTTGCTCTCAAAAGATGTGTTGGTACCATTCTTAATTCATGGCTGTGTTTTAAGGCAAAATGGTGAGTGAGCCCACTCCCTGGCTGAGAAGCAACCCCACACATGAACGGTCTCAGGATGCTTTACTGTTGGCATGACACAGGACTGATAGTAGCGCTCACCTTGTCTTCTGCAGATAAAGGGGTTTTCCGGATGGCCCAAAGAATTGGAAAGCGGATTCAGCAGTCCAATCCCTGAACCTTTTGCAGAATATAAGTCTGTCACTGATTTTCCTGGAGAGAAGTGGCTTCTTTGCTGCCCTTCTTGACACCAGGCATTCCACCAGGCAGACTTGAGTTTCAAAGTTACCGAAGTCATTTCATTTTCAATGGAAGCTGGCTTCTCTCAGCTGCAAGGACCGGCAAATTAGTCGGCATCACGTTTTGGGCGTGTTGAGCGACCAGAGTGTCAAGCAGAAAAGTTGAAGTTTGTTCAACTTTATGGTAATGAGCTATGACGCGGTTCAGCGGCAAACAATCTGAATTTAAGTATGTCTGCTAGTCTTCCTTGCTTGATGTGAAGCAAGGAAGGATATGATTTAATAGAAGAAAAAAAATTATCCAACCAGAAAGTTGTTTTTTGCTTTTAAGTATTTATTCCCATCAAATATTTAAAACATCAGTAAATAATTCTAGAAAAACAGTTTCCAGGTAACAGGATTTGTTCACACAGTGTAAAAAGGCATGTAATAAGAATTCTCATACCTTTAATATATCTGCATTTATAATCTCTAAAAAAACAAAACATTTAATTGGACATACATTGAACTGTGTTCACATATATGTTTTACATATGTTATGTAACATTGGGCAAAATTCAGTGCATGTTGAAATTACTTACTGATATCCATAAAAACCCCTTACTGATATCCATAAAAAACCCTTACTGATATCCATAAAATCAACTAATTTACTCTGCTGATTAGCAATGGCTGTTACTTTCAGGATCACTTGTAATTTCACTTGCATTGGGTTGGATTATTAATAATAATGTTACCATCTCACTTTAACAACTATATAAGGAATCTATGAAATTTGACAAACATGGTTTTTCATGCATCTCAGCTGTCAGGCACTACATGGTCATAATCTGTCTGTTAAATTTGGCGAACATTTTTTGGCATATGCAAATAATGTGTTATAACAATACACTGTAAAAAAAATAATCTAAAACAGCAATCCACAGCAGTTTACATATGTGGAAAACCAACTTAGTTTGTCAAATTACATAGAAAATAGAGTTTTTAGCGCTTCCCAACCAATCTATCTAAGCAGATGTCCTGTCAATAGAGTGCACAAAAAACCAGCTAACAACACCACTCTGCTGGCCCAACTGCAACTGGCTCGGCCATACAGCTGGATATCTGGTATTTTGCTTTGAACAAAGCTAGAGAAGGTGGACACCTTCGCATATATACCAGGTTGGTTGACTGCAGCACAGCCCAGGCCAAAACTCACAACCCCAGCCTGTACCCAGGTCCCGTTCTCCATCTTGCAGACCAGGGGTCCTCCAGAATCCCCCTGTGGGAAACCAAAGGGAGATTAATGATGGTAAAAAATTACAATACACAAAAGTAGCAACCCCCTATGGCTTTGATGCAATATTAAATCTGACCATGTTATCAGCAATTGAAAAAGGTATCTATAGGGAATTTATTATTTCTAAAACAGTGCTATTGATTCTATACAAAATAGAGAAATATACCTTTTATGTTATACTATTATTGTTTTATTTAACCTTTATTTAACCAGGTGGGCACATTGAGAACGTTTAAATTTCTCATTAAAAATGGCAACCTGGCCAAGATGCAAAAAGGTGCAAGTACAGACAGTGTTACACACAAATACAAATACACAAGAATTACACAAAGGGTAGAGAAAGGAATAAAGATGAAAAAAATAGTCAAAATTGAACGAGGTAGATGTAAGTACATGTACAATTAGTGCAAAGAAATCAGAGATTCAGAGGTAGATTGAATTATTATACAGAGTGGCAGGCAAATACAATGAGTAAGTTAACACTGGTATGACTGTGCAAATGGTAACAGTGCAAATAACAGTTGGTGAATAATATATTCAAAAAATATAATACTGTTCAAGTCAGTATATACAAAGGTGCTTATTTGGCAAAATGCTAAGGTAATGGATCAGATAGGGAAAGGTAATGCACATGTGAAGGGGGGGGGGTCAGCAGGTGCAGTGGTTAGGCAGAAGCTCTGATAATTGTGATTTAAAGGAAGTGAGGGGGACAGTGGTCACAAGGGGACAGTGGTCACAAGTTTCAGAGACACAATTACCTCACACAATAATATTCATACACAATTCCTGCAATCTGGTTTGGGTTTTAAGTTTAAAAAACTAGAAACGAATACCATTCAAAGGCAGAAAGGTGGCATAGTGGTGTACGAAAATCAATTCCCCAAACGACAAGTAAAAAAATTGGTTGTTAGGTCTGTGAGCAAGACAGTTGTTCCACACTCCATACTCCCTTTGCTGCAAATAAGAATTGGTTCTAAAAATCAACTTACCTGGTTAAATAACAGTAAAAATAAAAGTGTCCATCTATATCATGTTCCAAATGATTATGCAAATAATATTTTACGTTGATTTTTCTAAATAGTCAATGCAAATGACAGTCAGTATCATTTAAGTCACCAACTGTTAGGGTAGAAGTCAAATTTCTGTGAACCAACCAGCCAATGAAAACAGTATTTCTTTCAAAAATAATAAACTCAAAATGCACTATTCCAAATTATTATGCACAACTGAGTTTCAAAACATTTTATATGTTGTAAAGAATTGAAAATTGTCGTTTTTTTATTTGCAGCATTAGGAGGTAATATTTACAATTTTAAATAAAAACATCTTAAAACGGCAAGATCCATGTTAACATAGGACCAATTCTTTGATATCACCTTCACAATTTTTGCATCTATTGAACTTGTGAGTTTAAGGAGAGTTTCTGCTTCAATATCTTTGCAGGATGTTAGAATAGCCTCCCAGAGCTGCTGTTTTGATGCGAACTGCCTGGCACCCTCATAGATATTTTGCTTAAGGATGCTCAAAAGGTTCTCAATTGGGTTAAGGTCAGGGGAGGATGGGGGCCACACCATGAGTTTCTCTCCTTTTTATGCTCATAGCATGCACTGTCATGCGTGAAGATGATTTTGCTACGGAAGGCACGGTTCTTCTTTTTGTACCATGGGGAAAAAAAGGGGCCTACCAGCTCTCTCCCCATGATACCGGCTCAAAACTCAATATTTAGTTATTTTAGAAGTTTGGAAAATGTTTACACATATGTTAAGAGAAAAATTGGATTTCCTTTATTGAAATTAACAAGTGAAGAATTGCACTTTTTTAGAGAGGTGTGTAAGACACAGATATTGTTTCGTAATGTTTACAAATCTCTGTCAATTTAATATTAAAATCTATTTTAGTATAAGAATAATGCGCAATCATATTTTATGTGGTGAGTAAGTATGACAAATATGTCAGCTCTGTTTTGTATGCAAAGGTTCTCAATCAATTTGTCATGTTGCCATGACAGTGGAATTAAGAAACAATAGGAAACTAGAGCAGTGCATTTGAAAAACTGCTAATTTTGATCAGACGCAACTTGTCACTTGAGCAATTTTCACAACTTGCCATCTCAAAAATGTGGTTGCAGCCATTGACCGCTTCTTTTTTGTGTGACTTGTGGTTTGATGAACTGTGTGTGCCACTCGCCATCTCACAGATCTGGCCAAGGAGTTGGGGCGCTGCAGACAACAGGCAGGATTAGGGGGAATTGGGAGGGAGAACATTTTAAAGAAAATAAAAAAAACTGTTACCCCAAACTTTTGAACACTAGTGTATGTCTTCTTGCTTCAAATCTGTGAAATAGTTAAAATGCTGTTAGATCCACTTTAAAGGACAAATCCAGAGTAAATAAAACATTTTAAATATAGTATTTAAAAACGATACCCTAGACCAGGGACGTGCAGAGACATGGATTCAGTACCATGGCCAGTTTCGCAGCCTACTAAATTGCTTGTGATTTCTTAGGCTGTGGAGCTGGCCATGGTGCTGTATCCACCTGTTGCGGCTTTAAATCAATGCAACATCTGTGGCATCAAAACTTGCGACATCTGTGGCATTGTGCTGTGTGATGAAACTGCACATTTTAGAGTGGCCTTTTATTGTGACCAGCCTGAGGCACACCTGTGCATTAATTATGCTGTCTTACCTGCATCTTTATATGCCACACCTGTGAGGTGGATAGATTATCTTGGCAATGGAAAAGTGCTCACTAACACAGATTTAGACAGATTTGTGAACTATATTTGAGAGAAATAGGCATTTTGTGTACATAGAAAAATGTACACAACTGCAATCGGAAAATAAAAGAGTGACAAATTTGTTATCTTCACTGCTGGATGTGCACCCAGGGAGAACAGAAACAAGCAATGGTGGCACAAAGAAGATGAAAGCGAAATAACTAGACAGATAGCTAGGCAATATATATAGGTTACCTAGCACAAATATGAATGGACTGAAATCAAGGAGAGATGAGTTGACTCAGAAAGAGACAGATTGAGCGGGAGCAGTGGTTTTGTTGCATGGTACAAGTGACGTGAGTCGTACATTTTTCTATGATTGGTTTGAGGAATTTATTGCGTAAATTACTTAATAAATATGTGAACATTACCACGCCCAATTAAAACACAATACCAGGAAAGCTAACAGAAATGTAAATTACAATATTTCGAATTTTAAACTAATTTCTAATACTTTCAGATACTATTGTAGTACTAAAATTTAAAAGTATACTTTTTTGGTGCCATTTAGGGTAATGTAAATCAAAAGCTTCAAACCTAAAACAGGCTCATCAAAAATGATGTTCAATTCACTTGCTATGGCCTCGCGCTAGTCTTCCAGCTCACCCAGCATGCTATGGAAGTTGCACAGCTATGGATGAATCTGAATGCATTCCATAGTCCAGTCTATCAGTTCCAACATACAGTTTGGAGCCTGTTTACCAGTCAGGCAACATAGGATTCCCACACGATTAGAGTTTTACGCCTCCTCCATTCTGGACTACATCAACATATTCACCAACAGTGTCACCACCTACAAACAGATAAAAACCTTTCCCAACCAGAAGCCTTCAATGAACAGTGAGGTCAAAGCTTTTAGTTCTGGTGATGGAGGCCAACAGTTTAATCAGGTTCATCCAAAAGAAGGGCATTAAGTGGGACAAACACGACCAGACACTGCGTATTGAAGAAAATGTTCACAATAACATCTAACCCATGGTCATCCAGGCCAGCACAGACTATAAATTAAGGAACACAACTAGGGCTGGGCGATATGGCCCAAAATAAATATCTCAATATATTTTGTAGTTTTAACAACTAAAGAAATATCTCGATATATTATCTTAATTATTATTTTTAAAGTTTAGAAAATGTGTACACATATGTAAAGAAAAAGGGAATTTTCTTTATTAAAATTAACAAGTGGAAAATTGCACTTTGTTTTTTTATTGTTTTGTAACATTTACCAATCTCTGTCAATTTAATATTCAAATCTATTATAGTAAAAGAATAATGCTCAATCATATTGGATGTGGTAAGTATGACAAATAGAGCTGGGCAATATGGAAAAAATCTAAAACCACAATATTGTTGACCAAATAGTAGGGTTGACAATGGGTGCTTACAAAGAAATATTTACACAATTAGATTTTGTAATAAATAATCATTGATGTGTATATAATAACTAAGTGGGGTAAAGGCAAATAATAGAAAAGCTAGAACAGTCTGGTAAGTTCAGAAAATTACATCACTTTACTGTAATCCAGCCTTTAAAACCAGGAAAAGATAACACTTTTGTCATGTCACAATATTACGATATCCATAATCTAAGACGATAATCAGTCTAATATCACGATAACGATATAATATCGTTATAATATCGTTAATATATAAACAATGTCTTAGCTTGCTTTGACTGGGACAAGATAAGAGCTATCAAAGCTGAGCGCCCCTAGATGACCAGCCTATCACTCTCTCCATCATCGATGTATACACTGCAAGGCTGCTGGCCCTGGAACATTTTAGCATAGGTAGGGTGAACGTATTCAGATGAAGACCTCATTAGGCCGCTGTCGGTAGCCTAAAAGAGGCCTAGAAATAGGGTTTCGTTCCACCAAGTGGGGCACTACCTACTTTTTAAATATTTAACATCAGAAATATATAGAGATTCCTTAGGAAAAAGTTCTCCAGACACAACCTTGCAGTTTTTGAGAAAAAATATGCTAAATCTGCCCATTTTGGGAAAACAGGGAATTTTGCACTTTCAAACCTGTTTATCGTATAAACCCAAGAATGCCGAATTACCACTTGAAGTACAAAATATAAACCAGTTTGAAATGTGTGATATACCTGAAATTGCTATTTAGACACAGTAAACATGATAAGATTATCAAGAACCTCTACTGTAGCATTAACATCCCGATTACTTCTCATTATGTTGTTCCACTTCAAAGGTAATATTTGATGTAAAATCTGATTAACAAATAGAATTAAGCCAAAATATAATATAATAATATAATAATATAATAATATAATATAATAATATATATATATATATATATATATATATATATATATATATATATATATATATATATATATATATATATATATATATATATATATATATATATATATA
>JACXGM010034125.1:0-12071 GCA_016801145.1 Umbra pygmaea | reverse complement strand
GTACTACAGTTCAAATTCAAAATACCTGAGTTGTATCCCTCCGCCACCTCCTCCCCAGAATCGAAACTAACGTGACGAACAAGATCAGCGCAATCATGACAAGCAAACCGTGTTTTACTACGTCTATGGTCACGGAACCGTTTAGAAACATGCAGAGTTTTTTTTAGGTTGTGGAGAATCTCTATGATCTCGTTCGTTTTTGCTGCTTCCATGGCTGTAGCGCGCTGGGTTTGCATTTTTACAGGTATGTTTGGCAATCCGTTCGTGCTGTCAAAATGGGCAGTTGATAACACACAGGCCAAAACATAAACAAATTCCGTCCCGGAACGTACTTTTCCAAAAGAAAAAATACTGACATTAGCATTGTTTTCAGAAAATATAGTATTTCAGCTTAACATGTTTCCTTAATATCTGATGAGGCATTGGCGTCATTTTTTTATATATTACAGTACATGTATTACATATAGCACCTTTAAGTTGAATTTTACTTGTCTTAAAGTGTTTTTTGGAATATAAAAAGTTACCTAGCTTCTTATCTCACAACTACCAGTCCAATTGCTTCCTCAGAGAAGCGGTTACACCGGTTGGGCGAATTGACCCCACCCTCTCAGACTGACACGGACACAGACCGAGTGTGAAGAGGGACAAACTAGGTAAATGTATCACTAATAGTGTTATAATTGGTAAAATACTTCTATAGGTTTTTTTTGAAGGACCCTATTTTTAAATTGCACTGTTGGTATGCACTTTGTTTGGCTCCACCCTTTAGACAGTCATCTCTGGGGCTTTGATACAGTTTTCATCAGCGAGTCAGCAGTGCTGCTGAGCAGGTGGAGAGCAAGCATAGAACAATTGTAATATAGCTAAAAGTGAGAAATACTTTTCGGCAGTTATTTACTAAATCTTACTGAATACATTGATAAGTTTGTACCAATAGCTTGTTATTTTCCTTGGAATCTCAGCAGTTTTTTTGTGAAGGCCATTTTATCTCTGGAGGACAAATTTTTTAGGCTTCCTGCGCATTGGAACATGGAATATGGATTGATCCCATTTTTGACTGATTCTACTGTTACAAGGCTAATGCTACATTGGACGTCACTGGAAGCAACTCTAGCCGATACCAGGCATTGTCATGGTGGGAATGCGGGCACTCTGCTTGGTGTAGCATCAGTTGTAGCAGATTAGCACACATTAGTGTCTGTTTGTGTATACTTGGATAAGCGTGATGCAAAATTAAAAATAATGGCTCACAGAATACCGCTCTATTTATACCATTTAGACCTAGGGAGGTGGTATAACGTTTGATTGACTTTATGAGAATGATCGAGTGATTTTACCGTTACAAGTCTAACGCAGAGCCATAAAGAGAGTATGGGCAAATAGGGAATTGAGTGTTCTGAGCTATCCCGTTATGCGATTGGTTCTGAGGTGGTCAGGTGTTTCGTGGACTCCATATTGGAGCCCAACATTCAGCTGATTCCCATTGACGTAGTGCATGGAATAGTGAATAAATGTAATAAATTATTAAAAAACTGATATAAATCACTGAAAAAAATGCCCAACTGTTGCGCGTTTGGCTGCAATGAAAGACCGGGGAGCAGGAAAAAAATTCACAAGTTCCCCCGTGAACCAGAAAGGCAAAAAGTGAGGGAGCTGTATGTAAAATTAAGTTTTTTTTTAGGCTACAATATGGGAAGGGTTTATTGATGTCTGTTAACAATACTAATAATAGCCTAACAATGCACATTACACTGCAGCACTAGTTATAGTTACAATTTCTGCCATCGAGTAAGTTTAACCTGTCCTAGGCGATGGATGAACTACGAAAGGTTACGTCAGGACTAGGGAGACTGAAGAGAAAAAGGTAAACACTGCTCAGAGACTTATTAGACGACATGGTCACTCACTACGATGAGCATTTTTAGAGGCCCATCTGCGATATAGAAGTTAAATATGCACTGGAATTTTTCCATAAGAGCCTTTTACATTGACAAACGTTGATAATAACATGTATGTGCCTGTTTAAAGTGAAAATAAGCAATTTATTTCAAGATAGCATATTCGCCCCATAGAGTTACAAAGTAGAGTCATCTGATGATGGTATCCAATATGGCGCCCAAGATTTGAGTTGGCCAAACTCTCTATATATAAGGCTCTGGTCTAACACTGTCATGGTCAACCCCTACTAGTGAGTTGACGAGGCGCACCTGCCAGCATCCAATTGTTATATAGTGTACTGTACAAGTACAGTTGTATGCAAAAGTTTAGGCACTCCTGACAATTTCCATGATTTTCATTTATAAATAATTGGGGGTTTGGATTAGCAATTTCATTTTGATCTATCAAATAACCGAAGGACACAGTAATATTTTCCATAGTGAAATGAGGTTCATTGGAGTAAAAGAAAAACGCATTATGCATCAAAATGAAATTAGACAGGTGCATAAATTTGGGCACCCTTGTCATTTTGTTGATTTGAATACCTGTAACTACCTAGCACTGATTAATTGGAACACACAATTGGTTTGGTGAGCACATTAAGTCTTGAACTTCATAGACAGGTGCATCCAATCATAATAAATGGTATTTAAAGGGGCCAATTGCAAGTTGTTGTTCTCTTTGACTCTCCTCCGAAGAGTGGCAACATGGGGGCCTCAAAACAACTCTCAAATGACCTGAAAACAAAGATTGTTCAACATTGTGGTTTAGGGGAATGCTACAACAAAGAATCACAGAGATTAAAGCTGTCAGTGTCCACTGTGAGGAACATAGTGAGGAAATGGAAGACCACAGACACAGTTCTTGTTAAGGCCAAGTAAAAAATCGGAGGCAAAAACAGCCCACAGACCACCTCAAAAATAACCTACATCATCATCTTGCTGCAGTTGGTGTCATTGTGCATCATCTAACAATTCAGCGCACTTTGCACACGGAGAAGCTGTATGGGACAGTAATGCGAAAGAAGCCTTTTCTGCACAGACGCCACAAACACAGTTGCTTGAGGTATGAAAACGCACATTTGGACAAGCCAGCTTCATTTTGGAAGAAGGTGCTGTGGACTGATGACTCTGAACATAGTGGACTGATGACACTGAACATAGTGTTCCAAAACAAACACTTGCTACCCACAGTAAAATGTGGTGGAGGTTCCATCATGCTGTGGGGCTGTGTGGCCAGTGCCTGTACTGCGAATCTTGTTAAAGTTTAGGGTCACATGGATTCCACTCAATATCAGCAGATACTTGAGAATAATGTAGAGGAATCAGTCACAAAGCTGAAGTTACGCCGGGGCTGGATATTTCAACAAGACAACGACCCAAAACACTGCTCAAAATCTACTCTGGTATTTATGCAGAGGAGCAAGTACAATGTTCTGGAATGGCCATCCCAGTCCCCAGACCTGAATTTTATAGAAAATCTGTGGGGTGATTTGAAGTGGGCTGTCCATGCTCGGCAACCATCAAACCTAATTGAACTGGAGATTTTTGTCAAAGAGGAATGGTCCAAAATACCTTCATCCAGAATCCAGACACTCATTACAGGCTATAGGAAGCGTCTAGAGGCTGTTTTTTATGTGATATTTTTTTTGAGGTGCCCAAATTCATGCACCTGTCTAATTTTGTTTTGATGCATATTGCACATTTTCTGTTCATCCAATCAACCTTATTTCACTACTGAAATATTACTATGTCCTTCAGTTATTTGATAGATCAAAATGAAATTGGTGATCCAACCACTCAATAATAGAAATGAAAATCATGGAAATTGTCCGGAGTGCCTAAACTTTTGCATACTACTGCATACTTCCTGGACTTTCAATCACCTGTCTTGTTCTTGCTTATTCAATAGATCACCTTACATCAGCCACAGATGCTATGTCTTTAATCGTCATAAATTAAATTACAGAAGTACGGTTGGTGAGCGTAATCATCCTGTAGATGATCTGACTAAAGGCTTCTGTGTTGACTAAGCGGTGCAAAAAGTATTGGTGGCTCTGTGACATGTGGTTGGATGAACCATGTGCGCATCCCTCATCATCCCAAATCTGTCCAAGGAGTTGTGGAGCTGCCAACAATGCAGGGTCAGTGGGAATTGGGAGTGGAAGAAATGGCGGGGGGAGAAATGTAATTTACTCTGGAATATTCCTTTAAATATATATGTCACAATCAGCTTCCTTGACAACAGCAAACACATTTTCAAGTAAGTCATTTCAATCATTTAATTTGAATACAATTTGGAATTCAGCATCTCTGAGTTTAAAAAAAATATGTTGAGCATTTCACACTGCCAGTTTATAGCTTTGTTTAGAGGTTATATCACTATGGAAAATGGGCATTTTTACCCTTAAAGAGCCAACAGTTTTATGCAATTGCACTGGTATCCCAAACAATCAAGTACAATTTTACAATAAAGGACATTATATATTAAACTTTTAACTAAAAATTGACAAGGGC
Organism: Umbra pygmaea; assembly: GCA_016801145.1. Classification (NCBI taxonomy): domain Eukaryota; kingdom Metazoa; phylum Chordata; class Actinopteri; order Esociformes; family Umbridae; genus Umbra; species Umbra pygmaea. Next base: position 7,617 of record JACXGM010034125.1, on the reverse strand, counting down.
ATTTTATATTGTCTTCTGTGCTTAAATTATTTCAATATCAACAAGACGCCTTGTCTCCTTCATGTGGAACAAGATAGCGTGAAGAGGACATACAATTGTAATGAAATTAATTTTAATGTAATGTTGGCCCAACAACATTAATAACAATAAGTTATTCCCTTTCACTTTGCGTGTTAATTTCTAATTTGTCACATTTGCATATATCTCAGCACGCCCTCTTAAATAATGGAGACAGATACCAACCTTCAGTGTGTTTTTACAGCTCTTGTAACACAATGACAGTCACTGTAAGAGTTTGCTTTAAAAAATGTTTTAATAAGTGAGTGTGAGTGGGAGTGGAATGGAATTTTTACTTTCCTTTGGTAGGAAGCTTTGGGCTTCTCAGGACTCCCGCTGTCCTCAGGTGTCTTGGGGTGGGGTGGCTGGGGTCCTGGTTTGGTTCTGGTCTGTGAGAACCTTCTCTCCAGTCTCTCCTGGTGTCCCTGGACCTTGATGCTGGTGGTCTTGGCGGTCCTCCGTCTCCGGATCTCCTCTGTTCCTGTACCAGGGCTTTCCGTGGACTGGGGCGTCTAGGCAGGCCGTGGTCCAGCCACTGCTACCTGCTTTTCTTCCCCAGTCCTTCACTGGTCGGGCTTGTCAGTGAACTCGGGAAACTGCACAAGCCACGGTCAAGCCACTACTGGCACAGTTCCCGAGTCCGTCAGAAAAATTTAAAGGAGATAGAGGAGAGGATAGTAAGGAGAAGGTAAAAGATCCAAAGCTGACTCCTCTTTCACCACTCAAACTTGGTGGTGAAAAATTACTTGCGTAATTGAAGAGAAACCAGAGTCGGATCATACAGAAGTATGTAGTGGTTTAACACTCACAAGTTTTAATTTAACACCTCAGTTAACACAACCACAATCATGGGGAACACTGCTTACTTGACAGTTGTCCAGAAGACACTCATTGATACCCTCCATGAAGAGGGTAAGCCACAGAAGGTAAGTCATTCTCCCACTTTTGCTAGTCAGAACACGATTGGAGGGAGAGAGCTCAGTGGTTAGGGAGTAAGACTTGTAGTTTGAAGGTTGACGGTTTGATTCCTGACTCAAATGACGTTGTGTCCTTGGGCAAGATACTTAACCCTAAGTTGTTCCAGGGCAGCCGCGGTTTGTGGTTCACAATTGGGGTCACCGGGCTCACATTATATTCGGGACCGGAGTGAATGGATCTTAATTGGGGATGCCAGGTTTGCATTACGTTTGGACCGGAGTGTATGGATCGTTGTGTAGCGCATCAAACCCATTGTGTGATACCGTTTCGTTTTCCCCAGTCCAGACAGTAATGCGAGCCCGGCGTCCCAATTAAGATCCACCGACTGTGGCTGTTCCAGGCAGTAGTATGTTCATTTACAACCGGAGGCTGCAGTTTTAGGACCCCAGCTACAACAGCAGAAGACCCCACCGGGTACCGCTCATCTCCACTACAAATAGAAAAAAGAGGCTACAATTTGTAAGAGCTCATCAAAATTGGACAGTTGAAGACTGGAAAAATGTTGCCTGGTCTGATGAGTCTAGATTTCTGTTGAGACATTCAGATGGTAGAGTCAGAATTTGGCGTAAACAGAATGAGAACATGGATCCATCATGCCTTTTTAACACTGTGCATGCTGGTGGTGATGGTGTAACGGTGTGGGGGGTGTTTTCTTGGCACACTTTATGCCCCTTAGTGCCAATTGGGCATTGTTTAAATGCCACGGCCTACCTGAGCACTGTTTCTGACCATGCCATCCCTTTATGGCCACCATGTACCCATCCTCTGACGGCTACTTCCAGCAGGATAATGCACCATGTCACAAAGCTCGAATCATTTCAAATTGGTTTGTTGAACATGACAATGAGTACAATGTACTAAAATGGCCCCCACAGTCACCAGATCTCAACCCAATAGAGCATCTTTGGGATGTGGTGAAACGGGAGCTTCATGCCCTGGATGTGCATCCCATAAATCTCCATCAACTGCAAGATGCCATCCTATGAATATGGGCCAACATTTCTAAAGAATGCTTTCAGCACCTTGTTGAATCAATGCCACATAGAATTATGGCAGTTCTGAAGGCGAAAGGGGGTCAAACACAGTATTAGTATGGTGTTCCTAATATTCCTTTAGGTGAGTGTATTTAACCAGTTTTTAGCCATAAATTAAATGGTTGCTCTGAAGTTGCAGATACAGAATTGTTTCTAATTTGCTTTTTGGAAACAATTAAACATTGATTAGACTGCAGTGTTAAAGATAACATTGTGGGGCTTGCCTTAACCCTTTTTGAAAGTATTATTGTGGTAGAGGAAGAAGTGTTTGGAATATCGAGCCTGGTGTGCTTTAGAGGTGCAAGGGGCAAATTTGCTCTTCAGCTAAGTGTAAATCATGGTTAGTATTTCCTTTGTATATTATCAAGTTCAAGTTCAGTATATCTGTCACTGTTACATCCCCCAGTATAAAAGAGTGACCCACTTCTCACTTGATTTATTACTTCAGTAAACATTTTCATAATGGGTTTATGGTCTCAGTCACTAGTTTTAAGTCTTCTGCAATACAGAATGATCATTTATTGTATCATTGTCTCGTTTTAAAATCAGTGATAAAGCAGGTGGTGTTTTAGGGGTGTTTTTTTGTTAGCTAACGTTAGCATCACAATTAATATCAGTTAGCTAGCTAGATTACTCCTAACTGTTGTCTAAAATTGTCACATCCGCAACCAAGATGCCTGTGCCCGTACGGCAAACTCGACGGACCCAAAGCAGATATCCATAAACCAATGGGTGACGTCACACATGCTCTGTCCATTAATATATACAGTCTATGGCCAGAGACAGGACCGACCTATGTCCGACTAACCAACCCTGTGTCCCTCAAGAAATAAAACACCACTGACCCCCCAAGCAAGTTTTCCATAGTAATCCCTTGAATCCCACACTCCCTCAAACTGTCCCCCATACACCCCCTCCTTCTCACATAGTGCCCAAACTGCATCCACACATGCTCCACAGTCTCTTCAGTCTCACCATAATCACACATTCCCATTGGATGTTTCCCTATTCTATAAAGTGAACCATTCAGTCTACAGTGCCCTATTCTTATTCACAGAGTTTTCCTGTAGCCACTCCTTTGTTATCTTGCCTGTGTGCTTAGTGTTGTTGATCTGTATGAAAATAAACATTCATCCCAGTCTGAGGTCCAGAGCATTATTTTTCTCTACCCTTCCCCAGATCTGTCCCTTGTTACAATCCTGTCTCAGAGGTCTACAGACAATTCCTTGGACTTCATGGCTTGGTTTGTTCTCTGACAAGCATTGTTAACTGTGCGGCCTTATATAGACAGGTGTGTGCCTTTCCAAATCCTGTTCAATTAACTGAATTTACCACAGGTGGACTCCAATCAGGTTGTGGATCTCAATGATAAGCACTGGAAACAGGATGCACCTGAGCTCAATGTCATGGCAAAGGCTGTGAATACTTATGTATTGTACATGTGCTTTTTTCATTTTTTTTAAAAATATATATTTTCTACGATTTCAAACACACGTCTTTCAAACTGTCATTATGTGGTATTGTTTGTAAAATTTTGAGGGAAATAATGAATTTAATCCATTCCAAAATAAGGGTGTAACAACAAAATGTGGAACAAGTGAAGTGCTGGGAATATGTTCCGAATGCATCGTACAGTATTATTTTATCAATCAGCATGACAGGCATCACACTGTTCAGGAACAAAATCATCAGTAACAGAATGAAAAAGTTATGGAGTAGAAGTAGCCCAGATTCATGAGATATCTTCCCTTTTATAGAACTGGGGAGTGTGCGTTACATCATTAGCCATTTTCCGACCAGAGGGATTTTTTGCAGTTCCTAGAACATAACGTTTGGTCCACTCGGTTGCTTCTATATCAGTCTGCACTTGAAATACCACAAGGTCCAGAAGGGTCCAGAAAGGAAACTTAGTGCCCGCCCACTAGAGTGTAGAATCCAGTGATGTACCCTAAGCCAGTGGCCTTTTAGCTTTTCACCATACCTAGTAACATTTTTAACTGATATGAACTGTCTTGCTTCAAGTATGTACAGATTGAACAATAATCTGTCACTGATACATTTTGAAAATATGTTGCAATTATAACACAATGTGCTTGAACCCAAGATATATTCTAACTAGCCAGCTAGCGATAAAACAACATATGCAATGATGCAAATGAAACACAGTGAACATGTACTGGAGGTGCATATAAATTGTAAGTGTTTGTGTTGGAAACAAGTCATTGAAGTACAGTGGCTCGCTGACAAAGCACATTACAGTATCTTACCTAATCAGGCTTTGTTGTGTAGACGGCAATAATGAGAAGGTATCCCCTAGCCATAATACTCCCGACACATCAGTCTGTCTGGAGCTCTATGACTTAGTTAACTCAGCAGGTAGCTACAGATGTCAGTTACCTCAAAGTCGACCGAGCGCTATACCAGCTAGGAAGATCCAAATGGTACAGATTGAGCAAAATCCCATCACAGATTTTTACATTTTACATCCTATCAATTATGAAAGGATGAGGCAGATTGAGTATTGTAGTTCCAAAAGTAGCCATCAACCTTCAAAATAACTTAGAAACTAGCATAAAAACATTGTTATAATATGGTAAACTGCATTCCAAATTATTATGCAAATGACAGTCAGTATATATTATACAAATGAGAGTCAGTATAATTTAAGTCACCAACCATTAGGATATAAGCCGAACTTCATTGAACAAACCACCCAATGAAAATATTTTTTTTTTTTTTTAAAACACTCAAAATGCCCTGTTCCACATTATTGTGCAACAACAGAGTTTCAATTGAATTACTTTGCAGGATGTCAGAATAGCCTCCCAGAGCTGCTGTTTTGATGCAAACTGCCTCCCACCCTCATAGATCTTTTGCTTGAGGATGCTCCAAAGGTTCTCAATAGGGTTGAGGTCAGGGGAGGATGGGGGCCACACCATAAGTTTCTCTCCTTTTATGTCTATAGCAGTCAATGATACAGAGGTGTTCTTTGCAGCATGAGATGGTGCCTTGTCATGTATAAAAATGATTTGCTATGGAAGGCACAGTTCTTCTTATTGTACCATGGAAGACCGTGGTCAGTCAGAAAATCTATATACTTTGCCGAGGTCATTTTCACAACTCTAGGGACGCTAAAGGGGCCTGCAAAGTAATAAAAAAAGCTGCACATCCTAAAGGGGCCTATCACCTCTCTCCTTATGATTCCAGCCCAAAACATGACTGTGCCACCTCCTTGCTGATGTCGCAGCCTTATTGGGACATGGTGGCCATCCACCAACCATCCACTACTCCATCCATTTGGACCATCCAGTGTTGCATGGCACTCATCTGTAAACAAGCCTGTTTGAAAATGAGTCTTCATGTATTTCTGGGCCCACTGCCACTGTTTCTGCTTGTGAGCATTGGTTAGGGGTGGCCGAATAGTAGGTTTATTCACAACTGCACCAGCAGCTTCAAATACCTGTTTCCTGCTTTGTAATGGCATACTAGCAGCTGCTCTCTTAATCCGATAAATTTATCGGGCAGTAACCTTCCTCATTATGCCTTCATCTGCACGAACCCATCTGTGCACTGAATAAGACACAAATCTCTTCACAGTACGATGATCACACTAATGTGGAACAGCCTTCTTAAGTAGTTTTCCGTTATTTGGGCTCACCTGGCAAACTAACTATCTGAGATTGATTTCAGTGATCCAAAGAGCCCGGAGACACAATAAAAAAATTGTATAAACATATTATTTTGTCTGAAGTCCAGCTTGATTTGGTTCTCTTTTCCTATTTATTTATTTATGGAACATTTATGTAAGTCCTAGCTCAAACATGTACTGTTGGATATCAGAATGTAGAAGCAAGTCAAACAATCCCTATTATGTAAAGTCCTGGGCCCGGTTCCACAAAACGTTCTTATCGCTAAGTAGTTCTTAACATATTCCTTAACCTCTCTCTTAACCTCATGGCACGGTTCCCGACACGTTCGTACGCTAAGTATATCTTCTGTAAGTCACACTTTCGTAAGATTGGTCTGGACCATTCGTAAGCTCTCTCTTAGCATTGTTTGAGCTCAAGTCGCTAGTCGATGCTGTGACGTCCTCTGGTTCTAGCACTGTCCTGCAACAGCAGTCCTCTACTGGCACAACTCCACTTCCCCTACTTCATGAACGCATCCACACAATGAGATCACAATCCCCTGAATACTGACACCTGTTGTACTGGTCTATATATAAGCTCCCTCACCCCTATGCCTCGTTGTGAGGTATTGTGAGTAACAGCATTCTACTGAGCATTTTTGTATATTCCGTTTCCCTGGTCTGACCTGCTATATATTTTCTAACATCGAGTTTTGGATATTCCCCTGGTACTTTTGCTCTATTTCCTTCATAGTCAAGAAACCCGCTGGTCTGAGTTCCCGATTACCTGTTTGGACCCCGCCTGTAAGAGAACCTCCTCCGTGTACCGATCATTGCCTGTCCGACTTCCCGAAGCCCTGTCTTGCCCAGCCTGTCCGAGTACCCTGCTAGCGTCTCATCCTGCCTGTCCGACTACCCATTCTGGAAACAAAACAAGCCTGTCCCTGGAACTGTTTCTGCCTATGTGTTTATATAATCATATATTACGTATTCTATTATTAAACTATATAATTGTCTCACTTGGTCCAAGCCTGGTCGTTACAAATGCCACTGTGCAGCTGTAATGAATCACTTCTCAAGAGTAAAAAGGAACACTGTTTATTAAAAACAGGTATAATATATATCTCCAAACACAAGGCAACGGAACAGAATCTCATCCAAGGCAGAATAAATGAACAAACGGATCAGGGTTTAGGCCAGAATATCAATAGCAGGTATAGCAAAGGTACATACAGAACGCCCTCCCCAAGGCGCAGCTCCTGAGGCGCCAAACGGTGGACACGCCACAGGACACCAGGTGGCAGAAGACCCAGGCAGGAGACCGTAGCAGCAGAACCCAGGCTGGGGGAGGCACACCAGGGCGAAGCAGACGAGCAGACCAGGCAGACAGAGGGAACTCCGGCGGACCGGAAGGCGGAGGCAACAGCCGTGGACCAGAAGGTGGAGACCCGGCAGGGCAAAGCAGACAAGTAGACCAGGGCGGTGGATGGAGCCATGGCGGGCCGGAGGGCGGAGGCAGCAACAGCGGACCGGAGGGCGGAGGTAGCAGCAGCAGCAGACCGGCGGAACGAAGAACCCACGGAGGTCCGGAGGATGGAGGCAGCTGCGACGGGCTGGACGGCTGAGTCCAGGCAGGCAGAGGTCCGGCCGAGCAAGGTAGAAGTGAAGGTCGAGGCGGAGGCCAGGCAGGCAGCACCAGAGGCAGAGTCCGGGCCGACAAAGGCAGAGTCAAAGGCCCCGCGGGAGGCAGCCAGGCCGGAGGGGGCGTCGAGGGCCGAGGCAAAGGCGGACCAGGCACCGGAACCACAGCAGACACAGGAATCTGTAAGAACACAGCACAAACAGACACAGACAAATATACAGACACAGAGAGGGACACAGAGACCGGGGTATGCGTAGGCCCGGGGACAAGCTCTGGAG
>JACXGM010034124.1:0-12134 GCA_016801145.1 Umbra pygmaea | reverse complement strand
ATACACTCGAAACAGAAAAACACAGCATACCATACCATACACTCAAAACAGAAAAACACAGCATACCACACCATACACCCGAAAAAGAAAAACACACCAAACCATGCACTTCCAACAATGGTTCTTTTCTGAAGGTCACATTCTAACATGTATCTAATGAGCCAGTATGTCTGAGTGTAGAAGGTAAACAGATGGAGGTAAAATGCATGCAAACACACTCATCTAATTTAATCTTTCCCACTAAGGAGAGGAAGACAGGAGAAACAGCTTGGCCGTGAGAAAAACAGAAAACAGCCTACTTATTCACATTATGGATTGATTGAGGCTTCGCTGTTTTCAGTGGCCTGGTGCACAGACCCATTTCTGGGTTGTGGATCATCAATAAGGACGTGCATCTCTGAGGTAAAATAAGCAAATGCTCTCACCTTTTTTCTGTCTTCTTGATACTTAAGGCCTAATTGGCGAGGCACCATGTACAAATAATTTTAGTGAGTTTTTTCAGAGCTGTTTCAGTTTAGATCACATTCAATCGGAGGGCTGTGCTTCCTCTACGCTCAGTACCCTAGCAACCACATCGAAGCAAATAGGCTGTGACTGTAACCATGATGTATGGGTTGCCATGAAGACAATGATAATAAAACAGCCTTGATTAAATGACTGCCTAGTCATATTAATTGTTCTGGTGAAAGGTCAGCAAAAGTCTGTGCGCTAGTCACCATGGCAATGCAATTTAATGAGTCTTTCTCGACTTAATGATCAATGTGAAGAGAGGAGCCAACTTCCTACAACTCACCTCAAACACATCTTACCTAAATTCTTATATTTCCTGTGCTGAGGTTCTACTATCAGGATATCTCATTCCTGAAATAACGGGGTATGTTGTGTAACAGAAATGGTAAAAATCCCAATACAATCCTATTTCATTCTACAGTAGGTTGTCACACTACAAAATGTGGAAACGTCCAAGGAGGTGAATACTTATGTAGGGTAGTGTACATGGATGTTTTCACCAAAGGAAAAGCATGAGATATGGCATAACATTCTAAATAGTAGCAAGAACTAGGTTTGCTTCATCATCTAGTGCATTTGACTACATCATTGAAATCTAATTTGTCTACGCTGCAAAGCACAGATAGCTAGCAACATCAATTATTAAAGTCTATCCACTCACCTGCCTAAATAAGCCATTAACTAGTTTTCCATCCAACCATTTTATGTGGAAGACTGACACATACAGAATTTACCACACGGCTGACATAAACAGGATATGTACCTCTATGCACATATATTAACAGAATAGCCCTTATATGGAAGGAAATGTTTTGATCTGATTCATAAATTCCTTTCCGCAACATGACTCAAATAATTATGACACTTATTAGGTTACAGATTAAATAAGTTACGATGAAGTTCATGGTGACGAAAGTGCACTGTCATGAGCTTGACAATCTTTTCCAATTAACCTGGAGATGATTGATGATATGCTGTTTGCATTGAAAATGTTGCTCTTATCCATAATAATCTCTTCATGTGGTGTAGGCTACTGGCATTGAATGCAAATTGTTCCTAGTGCAGATTTGACAAGAGCAGAAGAGAGACACTTGTTATTTAACACAACAGTATTCGCAACCACATACCGGCTTGTAAGAGACATATTCTAGACCAGAAGTCATGATTCATTTAGCAGGCACCTGATCAGCTACAAGGAGTTACCAGAGCATGACCACTAAAGCAACCCTGTCAAACACCCTATGTCAGGAGTAGGAAACTCTGGTCCTGGAGGGCCAAAACACTTAAGATTCTTTGTTTTACCTAGTAGTTAATTGCAATCACCTGCTTTCCCAGGTATAAACCAGTCCCTTATTAGAAAGAGAAACCAAAAATCAGAAGTGTTTCGGCTCTCCAGGACCGGAGTTGCTGACCCCTGCCCTATGTGGACAGAGCCATATAACCCATTCACGTAGCACTCACGCTTGCTTGACCCTGCTCTCCCTGAGTAAGAGAGCTGCCTGATGAGAGAGTAAGTCAAATAATGACTTCAATGTTTTAGAAACAGACAAATTATAGATATTCGTCATTGTTACTCTTTAAAAAATGTAATTTCCTTACCTTACTGTTTATATCTCCAGCCTCTTGTTTTTGGTGCTCAGTCATTACCAGCAGAAGAAAAGAAGCCAGCTTCATTTTTATTTTATTAGATTTTTCTCCTTTCCCAAGTCCCACTAACTATGCCTTGTTTAAGGCTACAAAATTCCCTTGGACAGATCTGTGGGACGGCAACGGGCACACACATGCTTTATCTAACCACATGTCTCCCAGCCGCTGATTCTTTTAACACTGCTAATCCAACACGGAAGCCTTTAGTCAGATTTTGCATGGGATGATTACGTTCACCGACTATACTTCTGTGATTTAATTTACAGGTGCCTGATCTGGACACAATGAGTTGCTGGAGAGTGATGCGGCAAGATAGATAATCTGATTTATCTAACCCAAATCCTGGGCAACGCTATATCAATATGCCCTGTCTCTTGCAGGATGTCCGGGGAAAGTCAGAGAACTTATAGTCAGGCTTGAACCACTGACAATCATGATGTAGACTGTCCTGCAATGCAGCAATTTAAATCCATACACCACGCGGACCCCCCAACTCCTTTTAAATTACCCTATTCTTTGTGACATAAGGTTTGACATTTTAGTTGAGGTAGTCACTCCCCTGGCTTAAAGACTTTGGGAGTATTTGGCTGTTAACACAGCTAATGTTGGTAAAGCTAATGCTTTTTGTGGTGCTGAAAGGATATGAGACAAATGCGAGGAGACTTTCAAACCAAAATGGTGTTTTACTGGATAAAAAACATAGAAATCAAAGACTGCCTCGTAGGGATAAACACTACATTACAAACATTAACACATGATAGGCATGGACCAATCTCTTGTGGGCAGTATTTGTACACAACTGATCAAATTACTCAAGATTTAGTTCTGTGTTTCAGAGATTACCAGAAGAATAAAAATGTATCACTGCAAAAACATACCTCCAAAAATAAGACAATAAGTACCTACATTTAGATGGAATATGCTTAAAGTAAGCAAAATGATCTGCCAGTGCGAAACAGGGCGGAGCCTCGTTTATGAGGCAGCAAAGCTGCATCTGCAGGGTGCTTTAAATCTATGCAGGGAGCAATGACGTCTCAAGACTATCAAGGCATTCTGGACCAAAACGTACTTCCCGTGAGATACACTGTCTCATTCACAGGTCATGGATTCCTCAAACAGAATGATGATCCCAAAAACACAGCTAAAAGCACAAAACATTGGACTATTCTGAAGTGGCCTTCTATGAGTCTTGATCCGAATCCTATCCATAATCTATGGAAAGAGCTGAAACTTGTAGTCTGAAGTGGAGCAGTGTTCTCAGGAAGAGTGGGTCAAACTACGTGTTAACCTGTGCCAATGTTTCATTGAGAGCTACAGAAAACGTTTGATCACAGTGGATTGCCTCAAAATATTACACCCCAATTCCAAAAAAGTTGGGACACTATGGAAAATGCTAAAACAATGAGGGGTGATTTGTAACTGTTCTTGACTTACATTTATGTGTAATAATAAAAGTATAAAGCCAAGGTATTTGAAGTATCAACTGCCTAGTTTTTTAAGGTAAACATTTATTTAGAAATGTATACATGCAACACATTCCAAAAACATGACAGGGGAAATTTAGGACTAATAGCAATGTGACAAGTTGAAATAATGGTGGTGAACCAGGAAAGGCAATCATGTAATCATAGTTTATAATAAAGTCCTTCAAGAGCAAGGATGGGTTGAGGCTCGCTAATCTGCCAAGAGATGCGTCAACACTTTGAGAACACTCCCTTAAAGACAAATCAGTAGGATATTGTGCATTTCACCTTTTAGAGTACAAAAAATAATTAAAAGAGTCAAGGAATCAGGTCAAATCTTAGTGTGTAAAGAGCAAGGCCACAAACCACTTCTAAATGTGCTTGATCTCTGATCCCTCAGACGTCACTGTGTTAAAAACCATCACAAAACTATTAAGCCGGGTCTAATGGTGGAGTGTAATAATCAGGAGTTACAAAGCACTGCTTACACTTGAAAAAAATCTATTTTCATTCCCAATACTTTAAAAATCTAAACTTCAGGAACATGGAAAGTGGAACAATAAGCAAAAAAGCTTTCCTTCATCTTTTGCATTTCTACTGTAATACTGAACGTGTTTTAACCACCTGTGTGGCATCCCAGTTCCAGAAGTGCACTCCAGGGACCTCAGTCAGCAAAGTGCTTCTCCCATGCTAGTTAGCGGTCGCTCACCGGGGTCTTGTAAAACACTTAAACAATAGTCACATCTCTGTTAACCTGACATTGACTCTGGACAGTTTATTGGATACATCACCCCATTAATGAAAATGAAAGCAACAGATAATGAGTCACATGGCCATGGCATGCTACATATAGCAGGCAGACAGCATCAAGCTATTCAGGTAATGATTAATTGAATTGTACAATGGGCTAAACAAGTCAACTCTGACTTCCAATGTTTTTAGATGGTAAAAAGTTGGGTGTAGAGTGAAGAAAGCAAAAACTCAGTGGGTTTCATGGATGGGCATTATTGTAGAAGAGTAGACTTTAGTGACCCAACAATGCAAACTTGAGCAGTGAAAATACATTCCCTATTCTGACAAATCACATTTCAGTTTACTTGCTTGCTTAAATGGAGCATATTTTAAATTAGATGGATCAGGCTGCTCCCTTTATGGCTCCATCCAATCTGTTAGAACTGCATGATTCCATCTCATCAGCATGGGCCATCACCTTAGTATAATATTATTTGAACCAGTAAGAACTCTAAGATCCAAAGGTAGAGGTCTCTTAACTATCCCTCGCTGCAATTCGAGAACAGGGGAGGCAGCCTCCTGTGTCTATGCCCCAATAATGTGGAACACTCTGCCAGTTGAACTGAAAGAGGCTTCCACATTAACTATTTTTAAAACCAAGCTAAAAACCCTATTTTTTACAAAAGTATATGAATGAGTTTGTTGTTGTTCAGTTTATAAGTGTGTGTATGTGCGCGTGTTTGTGTTCTTTACATGTTTTGTATACATTTTACTCTTCTGTATAAAGCACATTGTGTTACATTAATTTGTATGAAATGTGCTATAGAAATAAAACTTAATTGATTGATTGATTGATTGATATTTAAATCTTATAGACACTCTGCTCACAAAGAAACCTGGCTGTTCTGTAGGCAAAGGGGTCCAAACCGGTACAAGATGTACCTAATAAACTGGCCATTGAGTTTATAACATACACAATTACCTTGTAGAAAGAAAATAATCAATGCCAGAATGAAATAATGAAAAATACATTTTAGACAAAATTATAAAAAAGACATTACTGTAAAAAAATTACTTCAAACACACAAAACTTGGTACTCCATATAATGTCTTGACTTTAATTGAAATAAAGAATTGTACCCTTCCAGCCGAAAGTTCTCCACCAGGACAGCACACGACCATCACCTTATTTCTGCCATATCATGCTAAAGATAAAGTACAGTCAAACATAATATCTACACACTTCTGTAAACCATCTTAGTTAATTTGCATATAAGGTAGCACTTTCAATTGTAAAGTCCATTGGTGCCTTCATGATAACATACCTCACATACTGTAAATGTGACAAAGCATTGATGAAAAATATTTTTAGTGTAAATTTCAATGGAGCATGTTAGAACCTGTGAGAACTCACCATAAAAATAAAGATTCCACAGTCATTGCCATGGGGTGGATCAGGAAGTCTGTGTTTTACAAAATGAAATCAGGTTTACTTAAAAAATATAGTGATGCCTAATTGTGAATGTAAAACCACTTGTTGTGAACTAATTACTCTGTCCACATCCCTGGAGAAGCTGCTGTGCAACACTCTATTAAAAAAAATAGTGTAAATAAAAGTCTTCAACCGAAAAGAAATGTCACAATTAAACAACTCTACTCTGCCATCCGTGGCTTTTCAAATTGTGATATGCTGTTAATCTCAAACAAAAATGACATTTATACAACATTAGTAAACTTACGCTTACTTAAAAAAAGACTTTAGGATGCATTTTGGCAAGAATTACACTTTAAGTGACAACGAATCTTCTTCTATGTGTTTAATGGCAGATTGCAACCAACTTAAAGGTGCATATACCACCACCAACTGTACCAAAGTGTGAGGCTGGTCACTCAACCCACCTTGCTAAGACCTGGAAATACAGCCCACTACACTACCCCACACCCCTACTCACCCCACAGCAACTTCCCCACAACCCACTACCTACCCTCCCCCAAACCTTCAGAAACTCATGAATCATCTCCCGCATAACTGTCACAATTCATATTGAGCGGACACACAGAACTAAATACCATACTAACAAGGGGAGGAGGTGCAGGTGTGGGCTAAACAACAAAACTGATAGGCTGACAAAAACATGTGATGGGATCATGTGACACAAAAAGCGGGAAACAAAACCAAAACAAAACAGGGGGAGAAACCACCCTGAAGTGATACATAGAACAAGGACAAATACTACAGACATTGTGACAGAACCCCCCACCTAAGGAGCGACATCTGGCGCGACAACTCCACCAACATCAAACAAGTACACATGAAAACAAGCACACAGAGACTCGAGAGGTGGAGGGCAGGGGAGTGTAGCGGGGCCCAGGCAAGTGGGGACACAGGGGGCAGCCGGGCGGCAGGGAACAAAGGGGCGGCAGGGAACACAGGGGGCGGCCGGGCGGCAAGGAACACGGGGGTAAATGGAGCTGGGGCCTTGACCAGGTGGGCTGGCTGTAGTGGTGGACAGGCTGCTGGAGGCTGTGGCTGAGAGCAGGCTGCTGCTGGAGGCCCGGGCTGCAGAGCCTTCTCGGAGCGGGAGCCTTCGGCCATCTTGTGAGGGGGGACCCTAACCCTTGGATGGGAAGCCCTAGAATGGGGACTAACACCCTGGACCTAAGGGCTAGGGGCAATTACTGGGGCCCAAAGGGCAACTACTGGAGCCCTGGGGGCAATAGCTGAAGGCCTAGGGGCAACTACTGAAGCCCTAGGGGCAGGAACTGGGGCCCCAGGGGCAGGAACTGGGGCATTAGGGGCAGGAACTGGAGCCTTAGGGGAGCTAGCCTGACAGCTAGGGGTGCTTACCCTCAGACGGGGAGCCCTCTCTGGTGGACTACCACCCTGGCCCTGAGAGCTAGGGGAAATACTAGCCAGGAATCTAGTGGGTCTGCTAGCCTGGGAGCTAGAGGAATTGCTCGCCTGGGTAGCCTGGGAGCTAGGGGATCTAGCCTGGGAGCTAGGAGTTCTAGCCTAGGAGCTATGGAAGCTAGCACTCAGGCGGGGAAGCTATATGGTGGACTATCACCCTGAACCTGAGAGCTAGAAAACAGCTAGTCTGAGAGCTAGGGAAGCTAGCCTGGAAACTGGGGAATCTAGCCTGGAAGCTGGGGAAGCTAGCTATGAGCTAGTGCGTGTGCTAGCCTGAGAGCTAGATGGGCTATGTAAGCTAGCCTGGGAGCTAGCGGAGTGAACAGGGGAAGTACTTAGACAGGGAGCCTCACTTTGGGGACTACTACCCTGCACCTGAGAGCTACTATAGGGAGCCTGAGGATTGTTAGAGGGGCTAGCTAGGAAGCTAGGGGTGTTGGCAGGAGGTTGAGGTGGTGCCCGCCATATAGCCCTCTGAGCCCATTCAGGGGGAATATCCCACTCCTTCTCCTTGTCCTTCCTGGAGAAATGGTCCTCGTCCACCTCCTCATAACTGGGCCCGCTGCCATAGCCCCACCCCAAAAAATACTTGGGGAGACCCCAGTCCTCCTACAAGGAGAGATGCTCCTCTTCGGACCTGTCCTTGGCTGAAGACGCTGTCTCCGTTTTTTCAGGGTGGTTCATTCTGTCACGGTTCATTTTGAGCGGATGCAGGCACGTCTTTAGCAGAAGTATGCTTTTTATTTATCACAAAATAGAGTAGAACTGGACAAGAACATAGAGACAAGAATACATGAGTGACAAAGGCCTAACATATTAGGGAACCCATTCAATCAACATACAAGTCATTTGCAATGCTAATAGTAAAATCACCCATGTTTTTGCAAATTACGACTTATTTATGGCAACTTCACCATGAGGAATCCCCCCTTGGATGGGTGGCTGTGAAGGGGACAACGGCTATCCGTTAAAGACATGGTTAATGATGACACAATTTATGATGCAAGCAAGTGTGCGAAATGCTGTTTAATCAAAAACACACACAAACACGCAGTGTAGCTTAATTGAACGAACATTTGGCACACTGAAAATGCGTGTCAGGTGTTTGGATAGAACAGGTATACTACAAAAGTCGCAGCATTCTTTATGGCTTGTTGTGTTTTTGTAATGGATAGAGAAACGACCATTTATTAAGTTAATACAAAACAGACACCCCCTTCTATTTTTTTGAAATTATTACTATTCTAACTATTCATATTGTGGTCATACACCGCCAAGTCTGTAGAAGGCGCTGTAGCGCTTTTGTAAATTGCACGAAGATACTAGATTTCTCGGAGCCTGATACGCAGTATTAAACTGGCGTGGGCCTGAACAAGATGCTAACTCTCGTGTCTTTTTGTGCATTTACAGGTAAAATAAAATAATATTCCAACTATAAAAATAGGAAGAATATGTGAACGAAATGTTTAGTAATGTATCAGTAGCCTTGTGAGTTATGTAGATGTTTCGTAAATTAAAGGATTGTTTGAAACAAAATTTCATGTTGAGGAATGCTGCTGACACATGGCTGTAGTATACACCGTGAAGACACGTGGAATCTTATACACACCATAGTTAAGATTGGTAACATAATAGTTATGATTAAGTTCTTGTAAAATGTTTAAGAGTATTGTGAGTTACAATTAGCAGAGTTTATTCTGCACTGTCATGTTTAAGGTTTAGTGTCTGTCCCGTGTTTTAATGTATTTTGCCACTACAAGTAAATAACTTGTGCATGCGTGAGGCTACTCCTCATGTCATTGGGATTTTAAACACGTGCGTTGTATAGGTGAACATACATTAGTATCATAGTAATGTGATAACTATGGGGTTGATTTCATTTGGTAGAATTGTTTCTCTTGTGAAAATGTATTAATAGTAAATCCTCTTATACTGTATAGGTTTTAAGTAAATAGAGGTAAATGTAAGATTTTTTATTTATTTTCTTTTGTGGTTATTTTCATTGATGAATGTTGTATATGTATTGATATGCATACAGGTATATGTGTAAAGATGGGGATGCAGTAAAATGCAGTATATTGTGTATGTGACATGTCAGTTCTATATTTTGATATTCAAGTATATTTTAGTACTTGCATTTTTCTAATCTAAATAATCTGTGACCAATTTGTTTTTTCTAAAGCACCAGTGACATTTATGATACGCAGTAATAAACTGGCGTGGGCCTGAACAAGATGCTAACTCTCGTGTCTCTTTGTGCATTTACAGTTTAACCACTGATACACAAGCTAAGTAGCACTGGGTATCATTTGCTGCCGGTCCAGATAACCCCTAGGTCTGGAGCCGGTAACATTTTACGCAACATTTCCGGGAATAATGGATGTGTTGATGACATTAATTAAGAAACTTTAGAGGACTTTAGGAGACGTGATGTCCCGTTGCAACTTAAAGGAGAATTCCGGGCGATTTCAAAACGTAGCTCTGTTGTTTGCATATCAGAAGTGCTGTCCGTAGCGTTAATAACTCAAACAATCTGTATTGCCAAAACCGTGTTTACCTTTTTCTGCCAATAGACAACCATTACGCATTTACGGGGCAAGTAAACAGCATGCTTTGAGCCACTAAACATGTTCAAAATGTCATTACTAGTCCATATCCATTTGCACTGATTCCTTATAATAAACACAGCAAGTTTGAACAAATAAGTTTGTGTACATACCTTAGTTTATTTCCTATTTTCCAGTGAAGTCGAAGTCATACAATTCAATATTCCAAAACGTATTTTTTCCGCAAATATTTTTTTTTTTGCTGTGGTTATAAAAACTGAGCTATTTTTGGAGTCAAGTTAAACTTCCATAAATAATGTTTTTTACAGCTGCGTAGTAGCTATTCAATAATTACATTGTAATGTATTTTTGTAAAAGCTTTTAGCAAAGTAATTTAGCAAGTGAGCTAACATTAGCTAGTAAGCTAGCTAGCTACCTGGAATGTATGAAGTCCATTACCAAGTTTATCTGATAAGTGAGTCTTTCTTTTTTTCTAAAATAATTAGTTAAAGTGTATACAGCAACCTGTGTTTGTATGAACAATTACTTGAATACACCTGTAACTACTGTTCCTTTCAATAGCCTGGTGCAGAACAAAATGGTTGTTTTGTAAAAAGTTATTTTAGTTCATCGAGTAGGCAAAGACTGACATCATTATTCAATTTGTTCCTTAGATTCTTTTTTTAATTTGTGGTATCCAAGGCATGTAGTTAGATGAAATGGTAATGTGGAATTTTTCAAAAGCCAACAGAGCAAGTGGAGGAGAAGATTCCAGTCCCTGCTCAACGAAATCAATGGCAGTGAAGATCCTATAGGCAGTGAAGATCCTACAGGCAGTGAAGATCCTACAGGCAATGAGATCCTACAGGCAGTGAAGATCCTACAGGCAGGGAAGATCCTACAGGCAGTGAGATCCTACAGGCAGTGAAGATGATACAGTCAGTGAAGATCCTACAGGCAGTGAAGATCCTACAGGCAGG
The DNA here is from genome assembly GCA_016801145.1 of Umbra pygmaea. Classification (NCBI taxonomy): domain Eukaryota; kingdom Metazoa; phylum Chordata; class Actinopteri; order Esociformes; family Umbridae; genus Umbra; species Umbra pygmaea. The sequence goes on along the minus strand of JACXGM010034124.1, from coordinate 1,345 downwards.
GAAGATCCTACAGGCAGGGAAGATCCTACAGGCAGTGAGATCCTACAGGCAGTGAAGATGATACAGTCAGTGAAGATCCTACAGGCAGTGCTGCCATTCAGTGGTTGATGGCCCACTTCAAAGGACATCTCTGTTCCTCTTGGCAGATAAAAGTAAATAAAAGTGTTTTGATATAACATATACAACAGTATGAATAATAGTGTTAGTACTGTAACAATACAGATTATGTTAATGACTTTGTTTTTCTGTTTTATGATTTTAGGTCACTGCAACAATGTTTGATGTTGGGGAGCAAATCTTTTTGCCAGACACCATAAACCTGATCATCCATGGAAATATTTGTGAAAAATGAAAATATATTGTAGTTCAGTTCTTATTTAGTGATATCTAGTAAGGATATCACGAGAACTGATACTTTGTTTCTAATTTGGTATCAAATAAAAAAAACAGATATTTTAATATTTACCATTTGGTGTTAAAGAAATTGACACCAAAACACTTCATTAACTTGACATTCCTTGTCATTGTATCTATATGGATATAGAGAATTGTGTAATTTCATATGTATCTTATCAAAGTTCATAATTTCGTTGTTGTGACATCCTTATTGTTTCACTATATAATAATACCTCTACCTTTGTGTACTGTACTGTTCTGTATAATAATAACACCTCTACCTATGTGTACTGTACTGTTCTGTATAATAATAACACCTCTACCTATGTGTACTGTAGTGTTCTGTATGATAATAACACCTCTACCTTTGTGTACTGTACTGTTCTGTATGATAATAACACCTATACCTTTGTGTACTGTACTGTTCTGTATGATAATAACACCTCTACCTTTGTGTACTGTACTGTTCTGTATAATAATAACACCTCTACCTATGTGTACTGTACTGTTCTGTATAATAATAACACCTCTACCTATGTGTACTGTACTGTCCTGTATAATAATAATAACACCTCTACCTTTGTGTACTGTACTGTTCTGTATGATAATAACACCTATACCTTTGTGTACTGTACTGTTCTGTATGATAATAACACCTCTACCTTTGTGTACTGTAGTGTTCTGTATGATAATAACACCTCTACCTTTGTGTACTGTACTGTTCTGTATGATAATAACACCTCTACCTTTGTGTACTGTACTGTTCTGTATGATAATAACACCTCTACCTTTGTGTACTGTAGTGTTCTGTATGATAATAACACCTCTACCTTTGTGTACTGTACTGTTCTGTATAATAATAACACCTCTACCTTTGTGTACTGTACTGTTCTGTATGATAATAACACCTCTACCTTTGTGTACTGTACTGTTCTGTATGATAATAACA
>JACXGM010034123.1:0-7500 GCA_016801145.1 Umbra pygmaea | reverse complement strand
CAATCTTCAAGGTCTAAGGAGTTTTAGGTCCGCCTGGCACAAAGTTGATCTTTTGGCCTCTAGAAAGGTTTATGATTGTGCTTTATGGTTTTTGACTCAGCAGACCCATGGGTACAATATGGATGAATTAAAAACAACATCCTGGATTATTGAATTTTGTTTTATTAAATATTTATCCCCAAAAAAAAGAACATATGTATATATCTTTTTTTATGTGTTAAAGCATGTAAACCATGAGGAATAAGGCTTTTAAATACATATTGTCAAGCCCCCAGGGCTCCTGGACCAGTGTGCAAAGTTTGGAGCCCATACAAACAAGTCACCATCAAAATACTGCACCCATTTCTTACTAAATTTCTATACGTTTTTGAAATCCCAGCTATTTTTTACATCCTGTCTGTAATGTGTTAAGTGAAAAAGGCTACAGTCTACAAGACATGACCGACTTTGAGGTGCTATAGCTCTGGCTGTGTTTAACCCACAGGGATGAGCCACCACAGATTATTTGCGTCCAAGCATGTATGGTTCGCCAAATAATCGCGAACGTCGGGAGGCTGTAAAGGGTTTTAATTAATGTTAGTTTGAAGCTAATGAATTGTACCAGATGTTTCTGTTGGACTTGGACCTCTGTTCACATGTCTGGCTCTGGAACACGCATTTATTTAGTACCTTTCTGAAGCCAGGCTAACATAATGACTTACAAAAAAACAAACTTCTTTTTAGAGAAACTTTTTAGTTTCTTGGTTTTCAGCAGTGAAAAATCTGTTACGATCAGGCGACAGCCGCAGGCATCAGACCAACATCAGACAGCTTTTTCCAACTAGCGTCCGTGAAGAAGCGAACTTGTGATAGGGTGGGCTGACTGCTTGCCTCTACGCGATTCGTCAAGAGATCTGATGTCACTTAGTGCCCTCTGGGTAGTGTAGTGTATGTAACGTTAGAATCATTACCAATCTCTCTGACACTGACACTCTCTCTGTCAGTGTGATTGATACCGGCTACCTGGTGGTACACTAGAAAAAGTGCAGGTACGCTTAAGAGTAAAATGTAGAAGTGCCGGTACTGCATACCGGTGAGTACCGCCCATAGATTGTATAATTAATGGATAGAGACATGTGTGACGTCACCCATTGGTTTGTTAAAATCTGATTTGAGTCACAGAATTTGCCGTTACGGGCGCAGACATCTTGGTTGCGGCTGTGACGATTTTAGACGAGAGGGAAGAGTGAGGGAGGAGCCTTTGACATTTGGGCGGTATCTGGGTGGTGTCTGATTATGATCTGACTGTGACACTAGCTGAGAGTTGGCAACGCTACTTACACTCCACATTACACACACTCACCGGCAACCTGGGTGCAACCGCTGCTGAAAGCTAGCCTACATATCTCGAGGTAAGATTTAATTTAGCTAGTTTTTAAATATATATTTGCCACATAGTTACAGCATATTACTTATAAGTGGAGTCACCTTGTAGAGTAAATGTATCTGAAGTTACCATGTAAATTGTCAACGTTAGCGTGCCACTTATGGTAAGGTAAAACATGCTCACGTTATTTTTCTGCAAATTGAAGTGCAAAAATAAATTGTCAATACTTCTCATTATCTAACGCTAACTATTGGCAAACGTTTGGTTAACTGTAATAACCACAATTTTCTTGCTACTGTCCGCACCATCAGACCATATGCTCAGTTGGCACATTTAGCCATGACTTGTTTTTAAGAGCTAACATAAGCAGAAATAAGCTAATTTAACTAAGTTGAAGTTACACTAAAGAACAATAGACTGTTGTTGATTCATGTGTGTATTCTCCCATATAATTAATGAATTACAGTTACATGCTAGTGTGGATATATATTTTTAACTATGAAGGTCTCAAATGGAAATTCATTATTCTTTCTCTTTCAGAATAAGTAGTGAAGAGCCATAATTCCACGTGCATCCACACAATGCCCCAAAAGTAAGTAATAGTTACTTTTCTTTAGCTATTTATTATACAACAAACTATTAGTAGACTTGTTTTGTACAACTAAGCAAAGGTAATAATGCATTTTCAAATAAATGTGTGTAATTAAGAGTGTTCATTTATACATTTCTCACTATTACAATGTGATTTTCCATTCAGCAAAAGTCTGGATAATTGGAGACAGCTACGTCCGGCGTGGGGACCAGAGAGCGGCAAAGACCATCGGGAATAACCTTGGCATTGAAGATGTTTACATCTATTGGTTTGGCTGGGGTGGTCTGCGGTGGCAGAGCCTTCTACCTTTCTTGTTTCAGTCCCTACAAGGAAGAGAAGCACCGTATGTCCTCCTCGTTCACTGTGGCGGGAATGACCTGGGAGATATCAAGGGCGTCAACCTCATCGCAGGACGTAGGAAGACCTGCATCACCTCCACTTGCAGTATCCAGGCATGAAGTTCATCTTCTCTGGCATCACCCAGAGATGCAGGTGGAGGAGTGTTGCCAATCCGGGGAAGATTGACAAGGCTCACAGGTTTGTGAAGTGTTGTGGCTACGTATGTTCATTGTTTAAGTGGCAGCTTTGTTAAACACCCTCAAATAAGGTTTGACACTCCTGGGCTTTTTTTGCACGATGGAGTTCATTTCACCACTAAGGGAAATTGTATATTTTTAAACAGTTTGGCAGAATCTATTAAAGCCCAACTTCAAAAACGGTGAAATGTTAATGTCTTGTTTTTCTCTTTTGAAGTTGAGTTTTAATGTAGATTATTCTTTTTGCCCCAAAGCCCACAGTGTCATGCCTTATGTGATGAGTGTCATTAAAATTAGTATAATTTATTTAACAACTGTAGCCATAACACTGTTCATCTTACCCGCTCTGCCCTCCCTTGTTCCCTACACCCTTTATTAAATGTTTTTTCCTCCCTCACCACCCCAGTCTTACCACAACCATGGTCTTTGACACTCTTTCCCCCTGTCGGACATATTTGTAAAACATTGTAAATAGTTTCCATTAGCGTTCATAGTTCTTCGTTATTATAGTTACTATCAGTGTGCTGTTTCAAGAGCATCACATACTTATGCTTGTTACTGGGACCAATATACATTTTTGCACTTAGCCAGGTTGCCTTTTGTCCCTTTGATATTGTCCAAGTTAACCTAGAAACTGTTACAGTTTTTTTTCCAATTGCTAACACACAAAATGTGGCTCATTGTGTCAAAACTCAACACACAAGAATGCTTTACACAACACTTGAAGATTAACATTGAACTGCCATGTCAAAACTGCCATTCTGCAATCAAAACTGCCATTCTGCAATCAAAAATTAACACTCTGACTTCAAAAGGTCCTCTTCAGATCAATAGTTAACACACATGCACATGAACAATAAACAGTCAAACAGACACAACACACTGGTCAACTTTACTCAAGACACTTCTGTCATTTGTAGTTTTTAAACCGTTTTTATTCCGGAAACCAAGCCTCAGTGATACATTGTACAGATAGTAAAACAACTCCCATTACAAGTCAGGGATCACTCTGTCGATTGGGGTCGGGCCATGTCACCTCGTCCACATCACAGGCGATGTTCTCCCTTGCCAGGCAACGGGAAAATATTCCCGGGCGTGGCGTATCCACCCGTGGATCGAGCCCACCTCGATGTCTCCGCACGCCTCCTCCATTGCTCGCAGGAGCGGCACGCGTGCATGTGTAGGCGGTCATAGACCTTCCACCACCATGCAGAAAATAATTCCTCTATCAGGTTGAGGAACGGGGAATAAGGGGGCAGGTACAGCACCATGAAATGGTCGTGGTTGGCGATTTAGTCCCAGACCAGAGCAGCCTGGTGGAAACTGACATTATCCCAGATGACAACGAACATGGGCTGCCCTGGTTGGTCCTATGTGACCGCGGCATGTAGTGCATGCACAAATGTCAGTATGTGTGCAGTGTTTTAGGGACCCAGGGTGGCATGGTGCTGGAGGACACCCTGACCACTAATGGCTGCACACATGCTGATGTTGCCCCCGCACTGCCCGGCGACATTCTCGATGGCCCTTTGGCCAATAATGATCCAGTCCCGATGTCTGTTTTTTACTAGAGTCCCTTCCTCTATCTCCTCTCCCTCTTCCCTCCCCGTCTCTTCCTCGTTCTCCTCTCCCTCTTCCCGTCTCTTCCTCATCTTCTCCTTCCCCTTGGTCCTTCAGCCTCCATATTCACGATTGTCTCACGACAGGTGCTCATACCTGAATTATATAGTGACTGATTGGTGTTCAGTTACAGGTTAATTGTTTTACGATGTGTGCAGGAGTGTTGCTAATGTCATGTGTGTTTTAACTATTGAATGGACGTGCTGACTGCAGAGTCTTTCATCATTGGCCAAAGTGTGTAACACATGCACGATGTGTGTAGTGTTTTGCACCGTGTGTTACAGAATTGTTTACGGTGCCATGCCGACATTGTGTTTATTCATTTGGTGCCTGAGTGTACCAAATGCATGAAAACGTTACGGTTTCAAGGCGTTGTTATGAGCATTCACTTTTAGTGTTTTAGCAATCGGGAAAAACTGTAACATAAATACACTTCAGAAAGTTATTTTTCACCACAATGTGAGCATGCAACATATGAAATGTCTCACACACACAAGAACTCATGAATAATTGCTCTTGGACTATATAATACCTAAACACTATGCTCAATTTTATTGTAATTGCAGCTTTTATTTCTTTACCCACACATTTCGACTTGACTGAACAGTGCTCCACGAGTGCTTTAAGCTGTATATGTGAAGCTATATTTTTATATTATGGTTTGTAATGTCAACCGGTTCTACTGTAATTAACCAATGCGGCACTAGAGATTCAACTACCTCTTTATTATGCAGACAGTGAAGTTTTCCTTTACCTTGACTCATAGCTGTGTTGTGTTTAGAATTTACACTAGATTGTAAAAGATGAACTACATTAATTTATTTAAGAAAAAATTGAAGTTAATGCCTATTTAATGTTAAATAAAGGTCTTTAAAGCTACATTCGTTGTTATCCTGAACTATAGGAACATACACAATATTGTAGTCATACAAGAAGACTTTGGTCATTTGATAGAACTTGTAAATTATTGTCTATTCTGTCTTTAATCAACATGAATATAATATCTTAAATGTTACCATACTTGAATGTTCACAAAGTAGGATCAGGAGAATGTAGTTTGTACTTGTCAATTTTAATCACCATGAAAACACCAAAATCCTTAATGTTACTACTATCACCTATCAAACTACAACAGCACCTATGTCAAACACAATAAATTGAACCTCTAAATACCAAGGACTGCTAAAATGCTAAAAGTTGGTCTGTCTTTTCAGCAGAAGAAGCTGAACCAAAAATGATTTTCTAGCATCATTATAATCCGAACACATTTAAGAACTTTGGATGTGGTCTCAATGCAATCTGTTTTCCACAACCAGATGAATGGCACTAATAGGTCTTCCTTCTGTAGGTTCTGGTCATTCAGTGTGGATACCTTTAATTATAGTAAAAGACAAACATGTAGTGAAAGCATGGTAGATCAAAAATAATTATGAATGTATGCTTCAGTTGAGGACTTAAGTAAATATACTACTACATGTCAAATTACATCTTAAACAATGTTAATTGTATGCCATACCTTTTCAGTGATATGTACATTTTGGTAATAAACAGCATTTTTAAATATAGATTGTAACATGTGACTCATCTTAAAGACAGACGAATGTGCTGACAGAAGGTCCTCAAATAGATGAGCAGACGACTGGAAGACAAAAGTGTAACAGCATCAACAACAGTGGTTGATAACTCCTGCAACAGCATGCTTGTTAGGTACATCATAACAGTCTGAAATAATGCATTTAGAGTTCTTTGAGAAAAGATATTACATAGTGATGCTCCAATATTGGTCAGAGCACATCCTCATTTCCTGAAAACACACAGGTTGGTTGAAAACTGTTAAATAAAAGCCTGTCTTGGTTTTAACCCACTCACCACGACAAGGTGCAGGCCAAGAGTGGGGACACAAGACTGGACAGAAATGGCAAAGAAACAATAAAATAACACCACACACACAACACATACTGGATTTAAAAAAATACAAAAATATGAACTAGATCAAGAGTCTTTAACATTGCTTAAGTCAAGGAACCCTTTGCTGAAAGAGTGACGGAGCATGTAAGGTAAAAGTGGTAACTCAAAGGAGCCCCTAGGGGTTGCGTATGCCCTGTTGAAGATCTCTGAACTAGACAATGAAATGAACAAAACTAAAAATACATAAACAAAACATATACACACACATAATAAATAAAAAGAGCGCACACAACACTACATAAACAATAATAAGCTGAAAACTGGGACATATTTTTGAATAGGACAGATAACATTGAAACATTTAAGAACAAAACTTTTTTTGACTTTTTTTTACAACATTCTTTAATTGAACAAATGGAACATTGAGGTGAATATAATAGGCAGCACTAAAACATTTTCATTTTAAAGTGTAATTATCTAGTAACATCTTTCAACTAACAAAAAAACAAAGTCTTTCGCAATGTGTCACAGCCGCTTTGGGTTGTTTATTGCGCAAGTTCATATCATGATAATGATAAATTATATATTGTGCAGCCCTAATTTATGTACAGTATGCATACGAAAAAACAAAAGGAAGTAACTGAAAATATAAATATATAAATATAAACAGACACAGACATATATATATATACACACATACATACATAAATATACATACATACATATATATATATACACGCACACACAATTATGTAAAACTATGTACAAAAACCTTTAACATATACATGGATTTATTAAACAATTGAAGTGTGTTGTTGGACATAGGCAAAGTAAAGCATCTGATACTTATGCCCCATGTGCAGGCTCTCAGTAAACAGTATGCTTTGAAGTTCAGCAATAACCAAACCATCCTAAAATAATACTCAACAGCTGATTGTAGATCAGGTGGGCAGGTACTGGCTTTAGTGTTAAAATTCTGAATACTTAGGCCTCGTAGATGCAGGCTCTAATACAAAATTTCAACAGTGCTTAAACCGGGGGTTTGGTTGTTTGTCCATACATTTTTTTTTAAGCTGGCCAATAATAAAAGATAATGCAGTGCATGTGTATGCATAAGTACATAAATAAATACATAAATAAATACATAAATAAATACATACATAAATACATACATAAATAAATATATACATAAATAAATACAAGACAACATAGAAAAGGATACAGACATGCACAAACATCAGTCTGTATTTCCCCTATGTCATTATTTGCTTATGGATGCTTGACGCTACTAACATTTTACAATATTAATAATGTCCTCTGCCACAGGATGCCTAATTTATGTAGATGTGAAGTGATTTGGATTAATAAAGTTTCAATAATTATGTTAAAAGGTTACTCTGTACATTTTAAAGCAACTTAAAGTCAAAGTCAAAGTGGTTTATTTATCATATGCATTGAATAACATCCCAGCTAGCATA